>VZUI01054404.1:0-97268 GCA_013401135.1 Cettia cetti
AAGGATACAACTTTTTTTTTTTTTTTTTTTTTTTTTTTTTTTTTTTTTTAAATGAAATACAGTGAGCTTAACTTCTCACAGCCCTGCTTAGCCAGGGAGGAAGCAAACATAAAAGTACAAAAATCTGTCAATACACATTTTATGCTTGGTTCTTCTGGTGAATTTATTTTTTTCCATCAGATGAGGAAGTAGAATGATTGTACTTTTGTTTCTTTCGTGTCACTTGGTGAGCACAAGAGCTTAGGGATTTTACTCCTGCACTGTACTGTGGGCCCAGGTATTAATTTTCACTTAGGCAAACTGTGGAGGAGACTGAACTCCCAGATTAAACAAACTTCATAGATCATCCTTTGGTCTTTGAAAAGCAACCAATATCTTCACAACTTTTATATGATAAGAAACATTCTGCAAGAGATCATTTAAAATACAAAGTGAACTTCATAAAAATTTACATTCTGTTCTTTTAAGCATAAAGATGAAATTTAATCCAGTTAAACATTACAGTAACTGATCTGCATTTAGACACAACTAATGATAATTATCTTCCAAAACAAAACCTTTAACAATGCAACATAGACAACAAATTTAATTTCTAAGGAAAGCCTTTTAGGTATCTTCCTCCTCCCTCCTCTATGCAGGAAGACAGCTAAAATTTATGCTTTTTTAGAGCCAGAACTTTCTGGCACAAAATATAACACAGCCACCCCAAATTTTATACTCATAAGAAATGCTTTTCTCAACACAAAATATTTTACCTCCTTTTCTATAGTTGAGCTCCTAGCTCAAGAATTGTGGACTTTTTGAAGTCCTATGCCTAAGAGTCTGGAGCCTTTTCTACATTTTAGGAGGTACCAGTATCCCATTCTCAAGTACCACAGCCTAAGTAAACTTGGTGGAAGGGTGAGCCCTGAAAAACTGTGGGTCATGGGACCTGGGAATAGAGAGTGAGGCTTGAATAAGAATTTTTTGTTCAGCCTAACAAGGCTTGGGTGACTCTCACGCTGCTGCTGTCTGTCAGACAGGATTTTCCGCATTCAGAGGAACAGAAAATGACCATGAGTGACAAACTTACAGTAAGGAAAGAAAAGCTTTTCTATTATGGGTTTAGGCAGCAAGTCCCTACAGTGGGTTGTTTAATCAGACAAAAGGGATATAGGAGTAGCTTTGCTGTTATTCATGGATTTGGTTTAAATACAGAGTCAATCTTACTTGGCTGTGACCTTCCTACACTAATTCTCTGTCCAATGCCATTACTAGCAGCAATTGGAAAATAAGGCTTACAACTAGATAACTATTTTCCCATCATAATGCAAGAATGATGTCATGTATAATGAAAATAGGGAGGTTGTTCTTTTTCTGTTACAGCCATAGCAATATGACTCAAAGGGATTTTTTTAAAAAGGTGTTTTTTTTAGACTCCTTTAAAGCTTACTCAATAGCAAGTACAACTACCAATCCAGCTGTAAAGAAAGACAGCAAAGCTATTCTGCCCAAGTTACAGCAACCTGGAATTGCAGAGAGAGTATAACAAACGAGTGACTAGTCCTGCAAAGTCTTACAGGATCCTACTGCATCCTGTTTTAGGGATTTTTAAGTCTCAAAATATCAATACATTGTTTTTTTCTTTTAAAGTGATTTTTTATGTCAGGCCAAAGAGAGTATTTGACAACATTTGAAAGAGATACCATCATGATGCTTTTTATCTCATAGGATGCAGGTAGCCTTTTAATGCTAACACAAAGATAACCCTAAAATAAAATCAAACCCATGAACCAGTATCCCAAAGAGTATTCATCCATAAATCTGAAATAGGTTATAAACTAATAAATTTTATTTCCTTGCTTTCACTGCTACAATAAATCAAACAAATACCCATATTATACCTCTGTCTGTTAGTCTCAGTTTTCTAGATTCAGATGTTTGACAGTACAAAGTACTCAGGTACCTGTAAAGCTCCATTTTTGCTGAAGGATGAAACACACTGCATCAGTCGACTCAGTTCTTCAGAGACTGCTTCCACAACCCTTGACATTACCCGAGGAACTAAGTCTTTGGAAATGGTAAACACCTAAGTTTTATGAAAGAAGAACCATGAGCACACCACCTGCATTGACAGAAATATTTTCAATACTAACATTTCAGTAAAAACCATAAATCTCTTTGACTGAAAGGTCTTCTTCATTTTTATCAATACACAAAAATTCAACAGAAACCAGAATATGAAGCATGTCTTTTGATGCTTGCCCTGCACTTTGACCAATCCCCTCTGTTAATAGCAAATTTGGCTATGTGATTTGATAACCTTCTTGCTACATCAAAAGGCAGCTAAACTTCAAATATGTGCTTTTGGCTGATGGATGTAGGTAGTCAGGTGGCTGCAGATTGGTGTCTTGTAGACAGCACCTTTAATTCAGAGTTGTGTGTCTGACTGACACAGTTACACATTCAGCCACTTTTTACCCATATATTTTGCTATTTCTTCTAGACTCCTTTATATTTGACTGCTGAATGGCTAGTGTCATTATACTCTGTGGCAGAGATAAACATTTCACAGTCTGTGGAAGTATGAGGGTGTCAATGGATTTTTGTTTAGACTCTGCCACTGCTGCCATTTATTTGTTCCCTGGCAAAAAAATTAAACCTTACTGGTTTTCCCATGCATCAAGAGCATGTTTTTAACTGCTTATCTGTATAACTTTTAAAAGTGGCATATTCAGAATAGTAATTGCAACACAAAATTATTAAATCTGAGCTTGAAGCAAAGTATGAAGAGACGAATCCTCCTTAAAGGGAGCTTTACAGAAGTGAGAAATTGTTGTGGATTAAAAAAAAAAAGAAAAAAAAAAAGTACGATTTTTCTACACATGATTTGGGAAAATGCAGGCCAAGAGGTTGGAATATAGGAGGAAGTGAAATTATAGGTTAGACACACCAAACTTGTGTCAAAGCTTAAAGGTGATGATAAAGCTGCATTAAACTGCACAGGGCTGGGAGAGAAGATGACACAAGAAGCTGGAGTAGGGTGTATAAGCCAAAGTGTGTGAATGGAGTGGTACAAGAAGGCAAACGAAATGTTTAAAGTTTTGAAAGACTTCCCCAGTTTCTGCTTTGAAATAGTCTAAAGAATTAAGTAGTGGATTGTTTTGCTGGAATACCTTTGCTTTTATGCAAAGTTTAAATCCCATGTCTGACAACGAAATTTAGTACCTGACAGAAGATGTAATACATATGTGTAAAAAATAAACAAGGGAAAAAAAAATCAAAGAAAGAAAGAGTCCTACAGAGTTTTCAGTGATTCAAACAAAGATTTGTGTAGCAGGCATCCCATAAGGCTGACCATTCCAAAAGGCAGGTCTGCACCACGGACCAAGTACACTGACCCCATAAATGTCAGCTCCCAGCTGTTACTAGTGCTGGAAAGGGGTCATCTTACTCAGCATCAAACATTGCTGACCAATTCAAAGCAAATGTACCAGGAACATGCCCAAAAATCTTCTACTGAGAATATTTCTGCCTGCAATGAGCACTCTTCAAGTTACTTTACAGAATCCAGAAAAAATAATTTTCAGCAAGGGTGAATCATCACAAATTTGCAATCTGAAGCCCTTAATTTTGATTTCAGCTAAATTTGAATTCAAAGGTAGAGAAACTATTTTCTTTCCATTTCAGTTTATCCTTGCTGTTCATGTGATGGTTAATTTTTGCTGTTACAAACTACAGAAACTTGTTGCCTTGCTAACTACACTTAAGCCTGACCCAGCTTAACAGAATTTCACCAGTGGAAATGGGAGTTTTGTCTTAACACACATTCTCGTATTTCTGTAATATTTCACATCTAGAAATTTATGAGGCAATGCTATTTAGGCCAAAATCAGTATCAGTCTCAATGAAGAGAGCACAGCAATGCACCTCTTCTGTTGCAGCATTTTAACAAGTATGTATGTTTACAAGCCTAGCTCAATAAGTCACAAATGCTTTTGAATTTTTTAAAGCAAAACCTCTAGTTTCCATTTTAATCAATTTCCACTGAAAAACAATATTAAAAATTGGTATCGTGTTGGCATATGTTTTTAGTGTTTCTTATTCCCTCATTTGGAAGCCTTTGGTAAAATCACAAAGCTTCTGTAAAGTGCTTCTGCTATAATTTAGCACTGAAATAGTGTCAAAAAACCTGCAAGTCAAATTTGAAGTTCCTGAAAATATTTTAATTTATATGAATCCTTGTAATTTAAAAAGGAATAAGATAAGTAAAAGCCTCAAGTGATCTCAATATATTTGAATTACACGGAAAAGGGAGAGCAGCCATACTTGTGGTATTTTGGAAAGTATGAGTAATATTACTACCAATGCTTCTACCAGGAGCAACAGTAATCTGTTAACACTCTTGATGATTAGAATGAGTGATTATGTAAAACACAGGCTCTAACTTAAGGAACCAGAGAAAATTCCTGTATATAATCCCAAAAGGCTGAATAATTGCAGCCCCTGAGAGCTTATTATGTTACAAGCAATGTTTTAACATGCACTCCCTGGCATAGGTAGCCATTACCCGCTTAGGTATTTCAAGCAGTATTTGTGCTGTACAAAGACTATAAAATTTTTTGGGTTTAGCTTTCCTATTTTTACTATATGTAGAAGACTGACATATATTGGCTTTTCACTTTGAGTAGCATGTGTTGAACATTTCTTTCAAGGTGAAACAGAAGTTAACTTATATTTTGGAAAATAAAGATAATCAGAGAAAGAGAGCATCAGAACTAGCTATATATCTATATATTATCTGCATAGAAAGGGAAAATTTAACTTTAGAATTTGGCTTTCCTCTTTATAAGATAATGGAGACAAAAAGGTGTAATGGAGTGTTAGAGAGGATAAACAGGAACTACTCATCTTCTTCTGCCCATTAAAAAAAAAAAAGTTATCAGTTGCATAACAGGTTGGCTAAACCTAATCTAAAACACATCTACAATGAAGACACTTCAATAAAGGGGTGAAAAACTCTGGCGAAAGCCAGGATTTACCAGGAAAAGTACACTGAAATAATATGAAAATAAGCATGAAACTATCTGAAGTTTCTCCTCACCTCTGCATGTACAGCAATAATATTCACTAATGCTTCTTTCAAGTAGTTTCTGACACCTGAAACAAAAGAAACAAAATAATTACTTTCATTTTGTTGTCTCAACACACCATAATATTCTGCTGTTCAATACTGTACTTTTTATTTTCATTTTTTACTACTACTTTTGCAATCAGAGGCAGAAAGAGAAAGTTCCACAGCCACACCACCAGTCTATTTCCTTTTTCAAATCAAATGGAGAAAGGCACATTTCCTTACAGCAGAAGGTTAAAAAAAGCCAGTAGGTTCCTGTTTTAGTATTCTTCTCTAGCAACATAATTTCACCAACTTTGCAATTTAATAAAAAACTAGCCTTATTAAAAAAAAAAAAATTAGGATGTTTTGCTAGAATACACACACCATGGCACAGAACATGCACCACAGTTTGATAAGTTCTAAAGAACAAAGATGAGGTTTTGTTTGTATAACAATCTTCAAGACCTTACTACTTTATCAGCTTCTCTATATGTGAATTATTATAGATAGGAATATCAAGGATTCTTGTTCATCTGAAAGCAGTTCAGAATATATTACTCATGACAGTTTATAGGAGATGTCATGCCTTAGTAGAAATTTCCTTTTTGAGAAGGTGGAGAAGTCAAATAAGCATTTTCTTGCCAGGCTTATGAAAAGCTTGTCAATTTACACTAAGAAGTAAATTCTAAACAGAAGAACATCCAGCAGCATGTGCTTTAGTCAGGACAGGCTCTTAGTACTCTCTGCTGCTGCAATTCTGTAACTTTCCCAGCCTGTATTCCAGTTGTCTAGGACTTAAAATAGGCCAGACATCTAAAATTGCCTCACATGATTTTATGGCCACTTCACTTTGTAGGCAAAGAAAAATTTGAAGGCATTCAACTCACTAAAGTATGTTAAAATGCTAGAAGTACAAACAAAGAAATGATAGTTAGTGATCCACCTGACCTCAACTTCTGATTTTGATTAGTCCACCATGAATTAGAGAAAGTGCAATTAGAGATCCCATCCTTCCCTTCAATATGTTCTATCAACAGTAAAATATGAGAATCCACGACAAAGACTGGTCACACAGCTCAGAGATCATAGTATGATTAAGGCTAATGGTATAAAAATTACAAAGTGAACCTTTAATCAGTTCATCTTACTTGCTCCACCTTTCCTCAGATAACAGTGATGCAGAAACTTAGTCCTGCTATGAAAAACAGCTTTAAAAGGGGTTACCCAAGATCATCAAAATGAGCTATTCTCACTACTGCCACCTCAGCCATGCTCATATCTTTACCATTGATCCCACAGCTTGCCTCAAGATCTAAAAAGGTGACACTTTTTCTTTGTTAGACAATTATGGATAAAAAAATTTATAAAAGTAGGACACAAGGACGACAGGACTGTCTCGCACGAGGAACAAACATGTAGGATGTGCAATGGGATGCAGCCTGCAGGTTAGAAAAATACACGCCTTTTTCCACACATTCCAAAACATCTCTAGTGCCTTTTCTCTTTACCTTTATTCTTCCCCTTGAAAATATCAGTAGCTCTTTTCCATTGAAATCAAACCAAAGACAAGTCAAACAGTATAGTATACCAGATTGCAAACGTAAAATTTCTTTCATCTTAGCCAGGTATTGTGGGAAGAATAAAGCAAGACCTGAAATTTTACAAAACTGACTTTTTCCTCCTGCCCTGTAACCTTGCAAAACAAAGCAAGAATGTTACACACCAATACTTGAACCACACCAAAAGATCACAGGTATATATGGAAATGCAACACTCCCTTCCTTTTTCCTCTTCTACTGTTTTCCTTCTTTTACTTCACTCTGCCCCGTTTAAATCCTCTGCACACTTCATATCACAGAGATCAAAATTTCTATCACGCTCCAGAAGCAAATACAACTTGACCAGACACTGAACAATGGTATGCAAATCACATCAAGAGGTACAGGGTGAATTTGGGAGCTGGTTTGCAGTTAACCTCAGGCTCCAAAGTGTTACTTTTGGTCTGCAATCTTATGTGGTATTCACTTTTTGGCTGCCTACCAGCCTCATCTTGTGACAGTAGGATCTTTCATGTAGGAACTGTGATTTTACTTGTGCACAAATGCTGCACAAGATTAAGTGCAGTCTTTGATAGTCTTCCTTCTCTAGGGATACCTGAGCACTGCCATGGCACGTTCCTTAGTCAATCAAAATTTCAGTTGTGACCAAAGCAGCATTTCTTTGGCTCAGCTGAGTGTTCCCTAATGAAGTATTTCACTCAAACCCTGCTGCTGCTGGGGAGCCATAAGGAAAGTACAGAAAGGGGGCTGCCCTTTCAAATGGACAGGGCACGTGTGTCTCCTGCAGCAGTGGCCAGCAGGCTGAGCTGGAGAGAAGTGTTATCAAGGAGGTGAGTGAAAAGCTGGAGTGGATAGAGACTGAAGTGGGCAGTGTAAAAGGGTGATGTGGTTCCAAGGAAGAATCCTCATTTCTCACCTATCCCACCTGAACTCCTGAGGAAGTGTGCCTCTTCTCATGCATTCATGCAACTTAGCTCAGGGTAGGAGCTGCTAATTCTGTCTGCTGCTGTAAGCACCCAAATTAAACAGCTTTTGACTGTATTAGTAGAAGTTGCCTATCACTATATTTGCAGAAACTTTCCACAACATATTTCATAAAGAGTTAGTTACCAAGTTGCCATCGCAGTTATAACTACATAAGTACTGTTAATTTCTAAAAGCATGAAATACTAATATCAGCAACATTAGTGCCAGGTGTTGAATACCATTGTCTGAGGGTTCTCAGCTAAGGTATGTCAGAGCTTAGAACAAATTCAGTAAATTGAAAGGAGATGGAAGCTACGGTAAAAATGAAGTGAGAATAGCTTAGTATTGCATATTGTTAGCTTATCTCAGCTGCATGATAAAATTGTTAATTTAAACCTCAGTGAAAGAGCATAAACAGACATATTTTATCTTCCATCCTTGTACCACACACAAGGATGAATGGGTGAGCTAAGAACTTGAAGGTAATTACTGCTACTGGGATTGCAAGAAATAATTAGGTGTTCCTAACCTTTCATAGCAGGCTCAATCCTGCAAGGACTACAGGATCAGGGAGCTCAGTACCAGCACAAATATTTCCTCAGTTTCTTGGACAGGTTTTACAATTTAAGAGCAAATAATTCAGTACAAACTGTGCAAAGCTATGCAGTTTAGAGACAGTCTATGTACGCGAAACTGCAGTTGCCTTAATTGCAGCATTTAATAACCTGAAAGACCTTGTCTTGGTAAGCTAAACAAACCAAAGACAGAAAGAACGTGCAATTGCACAAATGCCAGTTGGTGGAACCAGACAGGGAAAGAAGGGAGAACTATGTAAGGTGAAGAACAACAGAGGCACAAGAAAGAAAGAAAGATATAAATGAACTATCAGTGTAACTTAGGCTAGATATTAAAGGTCACTGTGTAAAGGTTTGCTCTAACTAAGCTATGAAATATGTGGTTTTATGACAATCATTGCTGTTGGGGGGGGGGGTGTCAGTTTCCTACCACAAATAGTTCATAAGTAAAAAGGGTATTTCCCCCAGCCCTTCCTTTTGTCTTATTTGTGAAGGATTCAATTTTTGGATGTGGAGACAAAGCCAAACATATCGGAATGTCAGGACCTGCAGGCATAGTTAATAACTGTTCTATATTTTGAAAAGTTACAATTAAAAAATATCCAATTTCTGATTTATATCATTGTACTGTTTGTGGCAGGCATTGCTGAACTGAAGTATTACTTTTCTGGAGTATTATTCACTGGAAATACAAGCAGTGGCATCCAACTGTGAATTTGTTGTGAAATTCATTTCAAAATGAAAAAATCCTGTCTAGAATAGAATTTTTGTGCAGCTTTCTCTACAACTGTTCAGCAGCCCACGCAATTACAGTTTTTGGGACACCATGCTGCCAGTCCTATTATACAGCACTGAAAGCTAATGCACCATGTAACTGTACGTTGCAACTATTAGGCTAATCAAGTGAAACATAACATTCTTAAGTCTAAAATACCTCTTATTTAGCATATTGAAGCACAAATACAATGCCTTTCCACTGCTTTTGACAGAAATGTGTTAAAGAAAGTCTCAACAAGCCCTTGCAATTTCTCTGAGGAAAATGTTATTATTCTGTTACAACATAAATGCATTCCACTCCCACTCTATTATTAATACCAAAGACTGACTTGCTGGAATTCTAGCTGCCACTAACAAAGCCTCAGCATTGCTCTAAAGAAAAAAAACAACAAAAAAAGGAAGACTTAAGACATAAAAATGAAGGACAATATCAGCCATCAACTATCACAATGGCTGACAGAAACTTTAAAATAGCATCTTCCGATTTTGGACTCTCCACTGTACTTTTTTACCAGAGAAACATAACAAAATTATCCATTCATCTCCAGTCTACACCACCTATTAATTTTATTTTATTTTTTACAACTTAGATGTGTCAGTCTATGTTTCAACGCAATTTTAGCAACACTGCAAAGCTGTAGCAAGGATGACTGTGTGAATGATGGGAAAAGCAGAAGGGAAAAAGGTTTGTGGTTCTGAGGAGTAACAGAAACCAAACTTTTAGACAGGAGTCATTCAGGAGATCTTTAGATGGTGTAGTGCTACCAGTTGTCCCACTTGTAGTTCTCAGAGATATGTTTCCCCCAAGTACTTATATGACATCGTTATACTACGAAACCCCCAAAGTGACTGAATAAGCATGCAAGAGCTGGGATTCCTATACCACATTTGTAATTCTAAAACACAGAGAGGCTGCAAAAGCTTGCATGCAAGAGAAGAGCAAAGGTTGCACACACAGTAAAACTGAACTCATCAGGCTGCTTTTTCTGTGCCAGAAGCTAACTTGGGTCTTCAAATGTTCCCAGTCCTTCTAAATTGATAGTGCGAAGGATGATATGAGCTTCAAACATTTTTTAAGTCTTCTGCAGACTCAAGAGTTCAAAGAATGAACAGAAGTTCAGTGAGGACAATGGAAACACAGAGGAAATTTTAAACCAGGCAGACTGAGTTTGACACACTTTTAACTCTTGTGAGATTGGAACATCATTTGAGATGGACAACTGTGAATCCAGCCTTGCTGCTGCCTCTCACCAAACCAGCCTTTTAGCTTGCCTCTTGAGCAAAAAGGAGGAGGAGAGGATAAATGCACATAACAGTTTAGAAAAAGCAGGTGATGTCAGCAGTACCTCTGATTATCAGCAGTAAGCTAGACTGCTCATTCATGAGAATGAGAGGCTATGAAGGGTCAAAAGAAAATAAAAAAGACAAATTTAGTTAAAAAGAAATCATGCAGGAATATTGAAAGCTACTATTCCTCTCTGGGGGAGCTATAAAAGCCATCCAAAGGAAGTTTTACAGTTTGACAGCTGCCACTCTTTTTTTTTTTTTTTCTTTTTTTAAATAAAGCAATAAGGCAGAGAAGACTGAACAGTTTTTAATATGTTGACTAAGCTACCAGTCCTGTTTCACGACTGAGTTAACTGACTTATTGGAAACCTAAACTCTGAGAGACTGAGACAGAAATGAGTGTTGGGTAGGCACAGAGCCACCAATTTAGGGAACAACAGAGAGCATTCTGAGACCATTCTGTAGGAGGTCAATACTCAACTGGGCAAGCAACTGCTGCTGATGGTAGCAATGTTTCTTAGTGCTTCTGAAATGAGAACACTAAATTTGTTGGCCTTGAGGCTTGAGCATGACTTGGTAGAGATGGGAAAACTGATGCCTGGGAGTCTGAAATTTTGCATTTTAAGACACATACAATTGTACGCAATATTTTTTACAATTTATTGTTCTATTTGGTGGGTTATGCCAGAAACAGTCAATCAGTCTGAAACCTCTTTTTTTCCTGATTACTTATTTAATGAAAACTTTCCTGAAAAAATACTAATGTACAGAATTTAGTGATCCAAAAAGATTAATATTTTTCATACCTAGCTGCAGAACACCAATAATTGCCTCTTTATGGACATTTCAAAATGCAAAAAAGTGTTTAATCTGCTCTGTTCTAAGGAAATGGCTTTTAAAATTTTTTGATATACATTCTTTTCATGTACATTACACCTGATTGCCAGATCTAAGCAAAACAGTATTGGAATGTTAATTTCTAAGCTTCAGATATATCATGCCAAACTTTACAGCAACTCACACACCAAGTGTTCTGAACTGTATGTCGGTTAAGCTCCCACAGCTCTTCTGTAAGTTTTTAATCTGCTATGTGAAACTGTTGGGGAAAAAAAAAGCTGCACACATCTACTGCAAGTCGTTAATCAGTGCTACATAGTGCACATTAAAAAAGAAACTAATGAATGGTATCCACAAAGCCATGTGGATGTAACTTCTTTAAACAGTCTGATGTTAACTGTTAAGTTTCCTCTAGGTTCTGGCTCCATTGCAGCTGCAATAGCAGCTTTAACTAAAATTATACTGGCATAATTTCTAGTGTGGTCACACTCTTCCCCAATGCAACTCCTATTATAGACACAGTGCTAGGGGCTAGCAGGATTCCTTTTGGGATGGCAGACAATTATTTATATTTCTGCAGCTTTTGAAAAGGCAGACCATGCTCTGCATCACACCAAGTGAGCCCTCTCCTGCCCCATGCAGTCTCTGTGGGAATTTCAAGCTTAGATGGACGCCTCCTGACAAACCAAGCTTCCCCACACTCACTAGGGAATTTCACTTTTCAATCTAATCTGAACAAAAACTTCCAGCTAAAATAATCTCTTTCCAAACCCCAAACATTTAATCAGATAAGGCAGAATGGGTGGGAGGGGGAAGAGGCTCTACAGAATAAAACACTGTCTGAGGTCACAGCAGGTCAGTAGAGCAGTCAGCACTGCCTCCATGCAAAAGCTGCTGGAGCAATTTTAAAAAAAAGGTTATCTGTGCAGATGTGTCCTGGTGGAAAAATTTTAATTTACGAGATCCACAGATAACTCCAGGCTTCCCATATTTATGGATCACTGCCAGACACCTCCAGTGCATGCAAAGATCTATCAACTACTTTATCCCAAGAAATGAACAGGAAGCAGCATAGACTAAAAGTGAAAATTCAAATGAACACCAAAATATTTTTATTTTTAGGGTGCAGGATTCCAAATAAACATGACTTATAATGTTCCTTACATGTAAATTATTTCAGAGACTCAGGGTACTGGACTGTGAAGTACATACAGCAAGAACCAGTTTATATTATGTTGGTACTGGGAAGATATTTATGAAGGAATATTCCTTATATGAAGGAATAAACTTATTACTTGAATATTTCAGAGCACTTAACTTGGATTTGGAAAAAAACACCAAAACAAACCAAATTTGGATTTAGAATCAAGTGCCCAGGATGACATGAAAAAGGCTGACATCTACTATCTGTGAGGACCAACAGCACAGCACGCATGAGGCTACATTAAATGCATTTGAAAAAAAGTGTTTGCCCTCAAAACTATTCAGAAATCTAATATTTATAACCAGGGAAAGTTTAATATGACTGACAGCCTGTTTGATTTTGTATGTTCCCAGAACAACAAACTGCATTTGCCTCATTAGAAAATGCCCTAAATAATTTAATGTTTCTGGAAAATTATTTTGAAAGCTAGCAACTATTTGCAATTACTACAGTAAATGCAATACCCCATTTAGAAAAGTAGTCTTTTAATTTCCAAGCAGCCTACACCTCTCAAGATAGTCCCTTAACCCATAGGAATAGACAGAAACTTAACTTGTTTGCATGCAAGAGCCTTTCATGAACTACAGCACTGGTACCTGAGTATGTTATGCTATTTTACTGAAGTGCCCCCACCCACGCAGTGATATCATCTAACCTGACACCCCACAGATGCTAAAAAAATATATATATTAAAAAAAGAAGAGATGTGACTTGGAATTTCCCCATGGACATAACAAAGCAGCTCACCTTTATTCTTTACAGCAGCATGAAGGTTTCTCCCTTAAAAGACAGTTGATAGGAAATCAGCTTCAGCTAACGGTACTACCAGTGGCTTGTTTTCTAAATTAAGGCAGCCAGACAAGCCTGCTTGTTTCTTCCTAATTACTAAAAATACATTTGCTATCATGCTTTGTTGTTTACCCTGGATAAAAACATTTCCAGAAAACTGCTTGCAGGATGCTAAGAGTGGAACACATATCTGGCAGTAGCTCTCAAAACGCAGGAGATTCACCAGGTCACAACCTTTACCACCACCTAAGTGGCTTTACTTATTTATTATATTCCCTCCTCATTTTGACTAGTATTTTTCAAGTTGATTTAAAATACGTTAATTATTAGTAGCTGTCAAAAACCAAATAATAAGCAGTACAAATAATGGCTTTCATGTACTTACTGCTTCTGTTTGCCCAAAGAAATACAGACTCTACCTCCTAGAGAATTAAATGGACATTATCATGTCCAGTAAATTCCTTACTTCACAGTAAGATTTATGCAGTCTGATAACACTATTTTACAGCCTTCAAACATGATTATAAATATTTTTAAATTATGTGCATAGTATATTAACAAATAAATACAGACAATACCATAAATACCATAAAAATAAATAGCATATATAAATACCATATATAAAGGTAAGTTAGAGTAAAGTAATAATTTAAAATCAGTCTAGAATGAAAGACATAATTACAGCATTCACAGAGTTTCATGGATCCATAAGACACACCTGAGCCAAGTTAAATGTCACACAATTGCTCCATTGTCATTAAAGCAGAAAACCCCACTTAAAAACAGGGACTCCAGAATCTCATTTCAACGAGAATGTGAAATTTCTCACCAGGCCACTTCCTGCTATTGCTGGAAACATTCCCTCCTTTAAAAGGAGATGGATTTCAAGGTACTGTACTTAATGTTGTTTTGAAAGTACATTAAGAAGAAAATGTGAATGTGTAGGCAAACTGGAAACTCTCTGGAGAGATTACCCACTTATTTAAACCACATTTCCTGTTTTTTAACCCATTTGTCCTAAGTCAGTCCTTAGACTACTGACAAAAATAGATACAAGTGTGCTATAAATAGTTCATTAGCAGGTTTTTCTCGGTAAAACTGAAAATGTTTTGATAAATCTATTGTTCTTACTAGCTCCATACCAATTAAACTGTGAATCAGATTAATGTTTTCTTGAAATTTTTGTCTGCATCGCTCAC
Organism: Cettia cetti; assembly: GCA_013401135.1. Taxonomy (NCBI): domain Eukaryota; kingdom Metazoa; phylum Chordata; class Aves; order Passeriformes; family Sylviidae; genus Cettia; species Cettia cetti. The sequence goes on from VZUI01054404.1 coordinate 14,289, forward strand.
AGTAATTATAAATTTAGAGTGCCACAGGAATCTGAGAAAAAGTCCCAAGGACTAATAGTGACCTAAAAAAAAGCTATCAATAATTGAAATTTAATGAAGAAATTACTGGTAACCTGTGTGGCAAAAGTGCTTTTACAAACAACAGTTCTGAGGCAAGGGAAGAGGCTGATCATGCAAAGTCAGAACCTTTCTAAATACTCTGAGATCTGAAGGCCAGAATGCTACAATTTTGAATTGGTCACCTTGCACTTATTTTCAGCCATGGTAATGTGTTGATCTAAACACAGTGAATGTCCTGACATAAGTAGCCACAAAACTAATTTCTAAAAAAATTAAATGTGAAGGCTTCTCAGACTTATTTTACCTGTAGTTTTTGAACTATTTTAATTCAATCAATAGAAATTACGTCATGACATTCAAAGAACCTGAAAGTTTCTATGTTTCAGCTGCCTTTGAGTAGCAGGAGCTCTAAAGACTGCAATTAATACCTTTGTCTATGCATTACCTTCAGTCTACAAGAGGAAAACACCAGGAGAATAATATTGGTTCTGTGCCTTCTTGCATAGCCCAAACTGAAATACCTTTAAAATTGAAGCTGCTGAGGCTGTTCTGAACTTTCTGCTACCCCATTCAAGCCACAGAATGATCAGAGGGACAGTTGAAGAGGTCTGCCCAATATTGCTGCTTTCCTTACAGATATTAAACTCCACACAACTTCTGGGATGGGATAAAATACAATTTCCTTTATTATTAAGCAGGAGAAAAATCTATAATTGTGAAAGACAATAACAGAAAATACAAAACCCAACAGTGCTTCACTTGGGAAGGAGAGGTGTTTGCTAGCATCAAATACTTAAAAGAGGAGCAGGTAGCTGAAGGCCAATTTGATATATATGCATGTTCTTGCAAGGATTTTGTTAAGAGATGGATTTATTTTCACTTTTTCCTCCAAACACAGTAACAAAGCATAAAGGGCATTTTACCAAACCATACATAAAGGTCCATACATACTTAGAACTGAACCATGAAGACTCTCAAATTACCCAAATATTTGCAGAACCAGCCAAACTTCAACCCACTAATCAGGTAATAAAGAATGTAAATGGTGAAAGAACAATAGACAAAAAAGCCCCAAACCCCTTAAACCAAAAACTCCAACACACTAATGTAGAAAAATACCTACTTCAGAGGTTATAGCCATTCATACCTCTCCATCTAAGCATACACTGGTTTCAGCTCGCTCAAATCACCACTGGTAAAGAAACGCATCGATGATCCTTAGATGAACCCAGTACTTGAGGTACATGACCCACAGAAATTCGTCTTTTTGTTGTTGTCATTTAAGTAAGAACAACATGGTCTGGCAGAGTTACAGCCTTTACAGTGCTCTACAAGCGCAAGCACCAATGTGTGGCTGCAACCCATAAAAGCAACCTGGTGTTAGAACAAGAACACAAACACTTCACAGCCAACAGTGTGCTGCTCTATAGATTAAGCATTACTTAAAAAATACCTTACCATTTCTACTTCAGCATTAACAGCTTTGGGGATGTTGAGTCTTTTATTTTGTTGTTGTTGAATTAAAGTGGCTATATGTGTGACTTAAGGGGAAACCCAACAGTAGAAATTTATTACAAGTACTAAATGTTAAAGTAGGTGGTTTGAGGAAGACGAAAGAAAAAATTGCACTACAAGAAAAGACGTTTCACCCAACTAAAACATAACATCTAAACCAAACCCATTTTTCTTCCTGAATGGAAAAATAAAACAGGTTCTGAAGAATGAAATTTGTGTGTGAGACAGTCAGATATAACAAACCCTCCTTCTTGACATGAAAATGAATACATCTAAGGATGACTCAGTATTACCTGAACTTTATCTACCAGCAATCCATTTGCTGCAGAATGCTGCTTCATTTTCCAGAAGAAAATCTTGTAACTAATTTCTTCCCTCTGCCCCCCTTGATTTTCAGCATATAAGTCACAGCATTATGTATCTAAGTTAATGCATTATGTATCTATGTATCACTAGATTTCCACCATAAGAACAATTTTAATACTACGAGATTTTCTTTTGATAAAGCAGAGACTATCAATAACCAACAGGTAAGGTGCTGAAAAGAGGGTACACATCCCTGGTATGACTAGGTTCTCACTGATTTTAGCAATTTTTAAGACAGGACTGTGACCCTTCTGTGTGTATCCAGGAAAAGTAGCAGAGTGGGAACTCAATGGCTCTTTCCTGGTCACAAAACATTCTTACATTTCCAAAGTCTGTAGGTGAAAGAAACACTGACACAATATTGCAATAAGAGGGAACATACTACAAAGTGTATATAAATATTTGCTATGTATTGGACATATTTTCAAACAGCCATGTGCATCAGCACTTTTTTCATAAAATAAAGTTTGATTATGCTGACCGACAGCTCTGCTGCTTAAAAGGTCCCTTCCTATTTTTTTTCAGATTTAAGAAAAAAAATAATTGAGAAACAGACTAGCTGGTGGGTGGGAGACAAATGAAGAGCCAAATGTAAAACTAGTGCCTACATACCTTTGAAGCCTACCACTCGTATAATTTCCAGTACTGTAACCTGTGTGCCATTTATTTCCTAAATTCTTCACAGGTGAGCCTCTTAAGGTAAAAACCCCCAGTTATACCCCTTGACAACTCTGACATAGGCTTCCAAAAGTCTAAGTGTGATAACTCTCCACCACTCCTCGCCACTCCCACACCTCTCTTGCTTTGCAGAAGTGAAGTCACACATACAGTGGTGTCAGTGGGGGTCAGTCAGTAACACGAACTAACCCCTTCAGACTGCCCTCAGAAGTCCCCACACAAGAAGATTTATGTAATGACAAGAATGCCAATTTAAAAAAGTGTTCCACAGATAAAAGAGTGTAGCTGCATTCACCCCATAAAGGTACAGGATGACCAATTCAATCGGAAAAGCCAGTTACTCCTCTAATTGTAAGGTAGACTAAAAATCAACCTCTCTATCAAAACCGAGAACAGTTGAATCCAAAAATCTCAAGCAGTATTTCCTTTCATTAACACAAACCAAGCATAGTCTGCAAGAACATTCATTTATTTCTTTCAAACACATCATTTTTAAGGCACCCTGAAGGTGTCCTTTCATGATTTTATAAAACCTAAAATTATTAAAACCTTTCAAAACACAGACTCACTCAGGAAACTGTGTGTTCTTCTCATAAATCCTGAAGTCACTGGTACTGTAATAATAGCCTGTCAAATGCAAAATGACAGCAATTTCATAAATGAAGAATGGGCTTAGAGATATACTATGTTTATGAATTTACTTTGGTTGTCACTCAAATATTATTATTATAAGAAATGAGAAAACTGAAGTCAATTGATCCAAAAAGAGACTAATTTCACAAATAAAGTGTTTGGAACAATACAGACACTAATAATTTTAGTGTCCAGTTTTGCTTTGCATCTCTCTAACCTTCAAGTTACTGAAGAAAAGTTTAATTACCCGTGAAACATGTCCTACATATATGAGTGTAACTTATGACAGATATACTTGGGTAAGTAAAAGAAAAGGCAGAATTGGCAAGAGAAGGTACAGTATGGACTTTTTAAAATACTTTTTTTAAAATGAGCAACTTCAAAAGTGGTGCTATGAAAAAAAGCTTATGAGCAGCACTAAGATGCAAAATTTTCATGTTTTTTACAGCATGTTTTGTTATTAACATTGATGATTTTTTGAAAGTTGCTATTTCTACTGAATTATACAAATGTATAATGATAACAAGCAGGTGGCAATGCATAATATTAAAACCCCAATACTTTTGGAACCTGATTCTGCAAAGGTCTGTGAATGTTCTTAACTCAAAAAATGCAAGCAGTCACTACACTGAAAAAAAAAGCACAGAACCAGTTCTTAATATTTTTCATCCTTTCATCCAAATTGTTTTGTGTACCAATTGTACATGAAATACATGAAAGTATATGAAATTTTTATTTGTCTTTAGTAACTAAATTCAGCAAACTGGCAACCAAATCAAAGCCACTGTTTTAACTTACAAACACTAATAGGGAACAGTATTTAGTAGGCACGATGGAAGTATTGAGTCATGGGAAAAAAACGACTGAAGAAAGGGACTTTGATTACAGATTCAGGGGATTCTTTGGAAAATGTAGTAGGAAGTTGTGCTCTGCTTCATTTCATCAAATTCTCAAATTTGATTACTATGGTAAAATCTAGTTGTTGTTTATTTAGTTCATTTTCCACAGACTTGGTAACTTGGGATGACCTTGAAGGGGTAAATCACCATTTTGCCTTTCAGCCAGCCCTTACTTCTATCAATGTATGTATTTAAAGACTTCAGCACATACTGCAGTCAAATGCACGTAGATCAGCATATCAGGAATAATTACTCACAAGAGTATACCTTAAATTTATGGCAAAAAATGCCCTAAGTTGAATTTTATGTATAGCTTTACTTATCTGTCTGCTTAAATAAAGTGTGTTAGAACCAGATAACAACAGCTTTTAGATATGTTACTGCAGAAAAAGAAAACCAACCAAAACCCCAACAACAAAACTACCCAACTAAACCTCAACAGTCAAAATCAAAAACCCCACCCCACCTTACTGTCTTCTAGTCTGCAATGAAAAAGGAGAAAATAAGAAAAAATTGTTGTAGGACACATATAGTATTCGATGAGATCACATATTAATCCTATTTATTAGTGTGAAGGTGAGAACTTGCACTGACTTCCAATGTTACTATTTCATTGTCTTTTCACTTCCAAGCTTTACTGAATCTCTACAGCATTTTGAAAATGGAATGGATTTGAAATAAAGAAAGTTTCTGCATGACCCAAACAATAGATTCTTAAAAATTATTTAATCCAAAATCAACATTTGGAATCTATCTTGACTCAGGAGCGACCCACAGTAACTGGAAAGCTTAAGATTTTTCACAGTTCAAAGTAAAGGCTTTTAATATTTTTGAATTACTTCAACTGCTGAACAAGCCCAATACTAATTTCATCCACACATCAATAAAGTTTAAGTGTTTCATTAAATTTAAATTGCTATTCGTTGTGTAAAGAAAATTTAAGCTAATGAAATGGTTTTTATTACAACAGATCTGCTGTACTGTTAGAAGCCGATCATATTTTCCCACTTATGAAGTAAGAGTTCAAGGGCTCAATAACTTGGCTACTGAGAGAATATGCTCCAGGCTGAATTTTATATAGAAGTTTTGTATAGAAAGCTGAGGCTTTTTGTTATACTAGAATTTTTAACTTAAAAACGTGCACACACCCCTGGGCAGAAAGTGTTACGAAGTACTGAAGAGACAGCTATTTTCCCACTGTGCTAGTAGGACTCTGCAAGTCTATCCAGTGGCAAGGTTCATTTTGGAAACTGTATTCTCACCAATGTTTTTAGAATGTTAAAACTGACAGCATCCTGAACTACTGCACACATTCAGGGTTTAGAAAATAATAGTTTTTACTACTCCTCTTTCATCTTGAAATCAGTATTGTTTTATGCTTGACCATAGACCCCTTAGGCAAAACTTCAAACCATAACCAAGAATGTGAACTGACCAGTGGTTCACTAAGGGCATCAAAATTATTGGACCTTCCCTGCTGAGCTGTCTGGGGCAAATTTCAAATCTTTTAAGAAGATTGTCTGCATCTGCAGAGAAGGTAGTGTAATGCTTTATTTTATATGGCCCTTGAAGAATCTTCACCAGAAGACACTTAGCACCTTTATCAGGGGAGATCACTCACTGTTATGGATTGTTTCTAATGAGTACCTACATGCTAAAGGTTAATAAGACAAAACCATTCTCTAAGCACAACAGTGGGAACTACAGGAACTACACAGGCAGGTTCATGCATAGAAAAGCACCCAAAGAATTCAATAAATCAGACAGCAAACATAAAGATGCCATTTGCGCTGATCAAATGCAACATCAACATGAAAGCATTCACTTATGCCAACAAGCTAGACCATGGAGTATCATTTTGTTGATGTCACAATTTATTACTACTTTTGTTTTACTGAAAGGGTTGAGACAGTACAAAACTTGTGTGGATATACCCTCATTCATGCTTGTAAAATAAGGAGTGCTGGAAGAGGGGGAAAAAAGATTTGCCCTTTCTCCTGTATGCATTATTATTGATTCCAATTAGCTTTCTGCTTTGAGTAATGCAGGGATTAGATCCTATTACCAAAGACAGTCATAAAAATACTAAATTATATTAAAAGATCCTATGTGTTTCTCAAAGAGTATGCTTGAGGGGCTAAAAAAAATAGGTCTCCTTGTAACAAAATCAAAAACTAAACAAAAGGTTGTTGACATTAATACATATCCTCACAGAGGCTGACTATAAACAAGAAAATGCTGAACTGCTGACAAGTATCATACAACTTCCTACAACTTGTTAGACAACAGAAGAGACTTCTGAGTTCTCAGACATCCCTGATAAGTAAATCCTCTGAAGTTGCAATAACTATAATCTCATTCAGGTATTAGAGTGACTTGTCATACCATCAGTTAGAACAGGTACGTGAGCAGATACAATTCTCAAGCTACAAGACTAAGCTGCCGTCTGACCAAGGAATCACAGCATGACTTCATTTTAGAGATTACAAGGATTTTTCACTCATGCTCTTCCCATCCCTAAAGCAATATAAATGAAGTCTGGTTTAGGTCTTCAAACTTTTCAAATGAGACAGATGCTTTTCTCAAATACATTATTTGCCTTTTTACAATACACCTTGCTTAAACAGTCAATTTTCAATTTTGCTGACCATTTAATTTTATAGTTTGAGAAGAATGCAGGTTCTCTGACTTTAAATGAAAAAATACTGAAGATACAATGTTTTTGGAGCTTAATTCATGGAGCTTAATAGTCTTTAGCAAGGCATAACACAGAGACAGAAATGCCATAAGGTATCTTAGCAAGAAGTTTGACAGGTAAAGCCAAAGAGGAGGTGGAAAAGTGATGAACTGTAGTCTAGTAAACAACTACTGGTAGACTTAATAGCAGAAAATGCCATAAATCAGAACCGTGAGTGAGGGAGGAAAAGTGAAAAGCAAGAGGAAGCATAAGGTATAAACCAGATAAGATGCAGATAAACTCTACTGAATGCTTGTACATGTTAAGTCTGGAGGCTGCTGAGACCAGCCAACAAACACTTGAACCAAAATTAGCAGCAGAAAATCTTGCATGCAAGAAGTTGGAGAAGCACAAGAAGATATCTAATGAAGTCAACATGTAAGTGCAACTCAGTGTGTAGCAAGCAGGAACTGGAAAATGCAATGTCTCTCCAGGATGGTTTCCAAGGGGATTTCTGTAATAGTCAGAAATTAAAGGTAATGTGTTGGCAGAAACTACAAGAAGCTGAAGGGCCATTGCCTTCTGTTATCATCTTTTGCAAGGACAATATGCATTCCATTTCACCAGCTAGAATAATCCTTAAAATTTTTAATTCAGACACAAATATAATATGACAATACAGTGTTGTCGGAAGTGAGAAATACAATGAAACGTAAATGCCTCAAAGTGAAATTAAAAAAAAAAATGAAATTATACAAATGAAGGTATTTTGAAACATACTTAGCTTATGTTTCAGGCAGCAAATTAATTTTTTACAAAAAATGGCAAGGCTAAAATATGAGGTCCCTGACTTTACAATTTTAGTACATGATTCTGCTCTGTGAAGAATTATGTGTAGTAAAACAAATGCAAGAACTATAGTCATTCAATGCATGGATGGTTACACTTGCTGATTGAATGGGTCATTTAAAGATGAATGAATTCAGCTCATCCTAATACAAATGCTATATAGTTGGTATTTTCTTACTAGAAGCACAAACCATCAATTTACTAATGTATGTTGCAAGAGCAGCTAGCTTGAATGAAAACCAGCATATTTTAACTGGACTAGTTAAAGACTTCTGTATAAAAGAATCCTCTTGTGTCATAAACAAACTACTAGCATTTTGTAACAAAAACCTTCAAACTGAGAAGTCCTTTACCAACTTCATTTGCCAGTACAGAAGAGTTTTTTTCCCTTAACATTATATGGAACAGACCTGCAAAACATAATTTTCTCCCTGTTCACGTACATGGCACATTATATCCTGCATCAAAAAACCAGAATTTGGCCTTACTAAAGCAGAAAAAACCCCAGGCAATTCCTAAAGACAGACATCAACAGTTTGAGGATTGCTGGAGTACAAAAATCATCTACCCAATATTAGGAAGATAATTCTGAAGCCATCCTTTCAAACGGTTAGGAGAAATCTAAAGGGTTACAGAGATTTCAAACAAAACTATTTTGTACATTTCAGTCAAAAAGTAATTGCTTATTTCTAACAAAAAAAAAAAAAAAAGAAAGAAAGAAAAAGAAAATGATTTGTACTATATCCGAATGTTTTTAAGATGTAAATGCACTTGTCATTTTTCATGTAAGCAGGGTGCTAGTGCCCCAAATTAAACAAAAGAAGAAAAGTTAGGGTTGACAAGTATGTCGCTGCGTAACTACAAATTAAATATGCCTTTTGATATTTAATTTTTAACTGTTGAGTACCTTTTCATCAGGCTATTGCCATTAGAAGTTTTTTATTAGATTATTAAATTAGACAAATAACAGATAAAAGACGTGACAAGTATAAAAAAATCTGATTTAGCAGATCTGACGCACTTAATCTTTTACTGTGATAGTGGCATTTCATATATTTGAAATGTTTCAAACAATGATCTCTTAACACACCAAAGAAGAAGAAATTCAGATATAACTTGACTATATTCAATTTATGCCAAGTACAGAATGAATATCTAAAAACCACAATCACCTTTCAGTTGAAAGTGCAAAATCACTTAAAACTTTCAAAGCAATCTGAAATTTTAAATACTACAACCCCCCCAATATCTGACAACACAAGTGAAACACAGAAGATATATATTTTAAAAAGATTGCTAGAATAGCAGCTGAAAATCTGTATGCTTGTGAACTCTGAGTGAATGCTGGCTAGACTGCATAGCAGCCAGCATTTCAAAAGTAAGTTATGAAGAGATATCACCATTATCTGAATTGTTAAAAAAAATAAATGAACATCAACCTTTTGTGTGGTAAACAAATCCTCACATACCACAATCTTACAGAAATTAATACAGTGTTTGCATATGTAAACAAATTAAATACAATCAAACTTGTCATATTATGAAAAGTGATTTGAAATTTGCATGCAAAAGTTCACATTAATAATCTAAAGGACTGAATGCCCACATACTACAACTACCTTTGCTTGTATCACACAAACATTAATGCACAGAAATCTTTTCTATCCAAATTTAGAGCAACCTCCTCATTCACTCTCCAAAAGACTACAGCCTTGCAAGTCAAAAAACCCAATTTTTAATATGATTTTAAAAAAACATGCAAAAATAGAAATAAAAAAGCTGCCTAATTTTGTCACACGACTAAGACATAACTTATGCTTTTTAAACTAGAAATAAAAAACCCAGAACAAAATACAATTTACTACCAAAAAAGACAGGTATGAACAGGAACGAAAAACCCCCTTGTATGTTAAACTATCAGATTGACCATTACACACAAAAACCAATCTAAATACGTACTTGGCAACTGATTAACACTTTCCTATTGTTCCTTTCATCTCCTTTAATTATGTTAAAAATGTAAAATAAATTAGAACAGTGTTTCAAACGAGAAAAGAACTAAACTAAATTTCACTGCTGCTGCATGTTAAAATTAAACTCTGTCTTGTAAAGACTCAGAAGACTACATTGAAATTAAAGTGAAAACTTAAATTAGTTATTTATTAACAATAAATCTAATTAAGTTAATAAAACTGCTTTCTAGCACCAGCAGTCACACCTTAGATCAAAATAAAGAGCCAAACATAAAATCACTTTGCGCACAAGCTCTGACATTCAGATCTTTCATACTAAAAAGTGCATGCATGTTGACAAACTAAACAGTAAAAGTTTTAGCACGTAGGCTAAATGAAAATTTGACCCATGCAAACAATTTATCCTTTTTTATATTTAAAATTGCAACAAAAAGCATATGTATAAGGAAATATCTGATAATTATAAGACAATTGCCTAAATGAGCAAGGCATAAGCTTCTTCCGCACTGACAGAAACAGGGTACCGCACTTGAATATTATATATTTTTCAAAGCTTGCTCGAAAGGCAGGCATCTTAATTTTATTCCAAATTCTTCTTCAGAACTGTTCCTTTAATGCAGTTCTTCTCATTCTTGTATTTTCCTATGAATTTTATGATGCAAGAAGTTGTTGTCCCAAGTACTTACAGCCAGATGCCTGCAGAGCTGCCAATGATAGTGTCAAAGTTTTTGGATAAGATTTTTCTGAATGTTCTATACTTACAAGACTTTAGCTAGTCAAATTAACCATAAATGTTCAAACTGACAGGATTCAAAGAAGGTGTTTTAAAAATAAAGACAAAAGCACTTGGGTTATTTACATGACATAGCAAACTCTGTGGACAGAAACCTACCTGCACCTATTTTCCCCACCCAGATAATGCTTTGCTCACTTCTCAAATTCTGTAACAGCTCAGGATAGATTTTTGCCTGTATCAGATCCACTTAATATAAAAACCAGTTGCATTTTCAAATCAGCTGTCATTTTATGAGGCAAGTGTACTCATGTGGGAAAAAAAAATTAAAGATGGAATTATAAATTATTGCATTTGTGTAGTTTTCCTTTGTGAATAATTTTTACTGATATGGAAAAGAAAACACAAAAAACCAGACTGAAAAACAGAAAATTGTCCTACTGCACTGGTCTACAAGGCTCAACAACAATACTAGAAATAAATATGTGAAATTTCTGTACAGGAAATTTATGTGGATTTGATTCATTTTGCTGATTATGTAGACCTTGACTTTTGAAGCTTTGATTCTCAAGAAGAAACAACATGGATAACACTGTTAGGCTATTGCTGTGCTACCCAGTGGTATTGCCTATATATATCATTGCCTGTAGTGATACTCCAAGATACAGTAATTCATACATAACTTCTGTAAGCTGTGCAAAGAAAGTAATCAGTAATATTAATAGGCTGTTATCCCTAGAGGATGAAAGTGCAAGATTGAGGGGATTTCTTAAATTACACAGCAGCATCTGGTAAGCTGACTTGCCTAGTGATTATAAGATTTCTCTGTCCTTTTATTTGCACTTCAAGCCTGTCTCTTGTTTGAATAATCCCATGCAATCCATTTATATTTCTAAATAAAAATGGATTAATTCTATTTAATTTCATTTCTAAATTGTACCTTTATGTTTTTAACTTGCTCATCCAATCCTGGTTTCCTACCTTGCTCTACCTCCATTCCTTGCTTGATACCAGTCTTCATCACAAGCTTTTTGTTCCAGTCTCTCCTTCTCTCTCAGTTACATTATTTCCTATCTCACCATTAGCATCCTCCTCCTGAATAATTCCATGACCCAAAAGCATGACTTCCAATAGTCCAGATCAGGTGGCTTCTGCAGGGAACTGTTCAGAAACAGTTGTAATCTTGAAGCTCTGGACTGGACAGGAAATTCACCACCAGAAAATTCTTAATCTTGATCCTAACCAAATCATGAGTATTTTCACACACACATTTTCAAAAATGTTCTTTGCCAGAGATGTATCAAGGCATCAACATGCCCCCAATTCTGGTCAGATTTTCAATGGCCAGATGGGATGCTTGAAAGTTTCAGACTGAATCAGGGAAATTACTTGCCTTTTACCTTATCTTTTAAATATATGGACAAATTGATGTTTTGACCTCTTCTTTCCCTTCAGAAGAACAATTGTTCCTGTCAAAATTCACCTTTTATTATCATCATTAGTACTATTTCAAAGCTAATGCAGAAACAGCACATAAGAAAAAACTTCACGCCAAACTCTAATGTCCTGGCAATCACCCAGTAAAGATACAACACTACACATCACTGATAGCGCCACTCAGGAACACAACTGAGGCCTAAGTGGTTTGCCCTGCTATTTTTTCCCCTTGTTTTTTAAAATTAAGGCTATGAAAGTCAAGATCCAAACCAGGCAAATGAAAGAAATCACATCTTGCAGACATAAAGATTACTGAAAACAGATAATTTCCAATATACAATTTTCTTCTTAACAAATCAATATGTCACGTTTAAACAACTTGAGTGAATGGTGTGTTTGACTCAAGTTAGACCCACTCCCAGTCATATGTATGCTATTTCAGTTTAATAAAGTAGGTATTTTTCAATGCTGTTGGAGATTAGGTGTAACATAGAGCTTTGTTTGATTTGGGTTTTTCTAAGAGGAAAATAAAAAAGATAGCATGTCTACTCCAGTACTAACTGAATTGTTTAGATTATGAATGAGTAGATTTTCTCAATTAAAATCTTAGTGAACAATTTAAAGTTGCTTGTGAACAGCAGTTTATAGAAAAAAATCAATTATATGGCTCTTGGGTGATTTCTTTTTCTTTTTTTGATTGAATACTGGAAGAAGTCTGATTCTCATTTGCCCCACAAAAAGGCTTCTTTTCGTCCAGTCCTTTTCAATAATGAAGTTCCTCTACCTTCACAAAAAAAGTGACTTATTAATAATTTACTACTTTTATCTTCGGAGCATCAAATATTTACAGGGTCATTGAATCATTGCTACAATCAAACAAACTGAAGGTCCTCAAAGCTACTCTTTGTCTGGGTTTTGGCTGGGAGAAAATCAATCTTCTTCCTTGTAGCTTGTATAGTACTGTATTTAGTGTGAGAATAATGTTGATAACACATCCTCGACTCAGGTGCTGCTGAGCAATGCTTACACTAAGTCAAGGACTTTGCAGTTTTTCATGCTGCCCTACCAGTGAGTGGGAGGAGATCCATGAGAATCTGGGAAGAGACACAGCAGGGCAGCTTTCCCTGACTGGCCAAAGGATATTCTATACCATATGATGTCGTGCTCATTACATACACTAGGGGGAAAGTGGGCTGGGGATGGGCTGGGCATCGGTCACTTAGTGGTGAGTGACTATTTTTCATTTACATCACTTGTTTTTCTTTCTTCTTCTTTGTGGTTTATTTATCTCTTTAGTATTTTCATTTTAATTAAAATTTTTTATTATTTTTTAATTTCACTTATTAAACTGTCTTTATCTCAACACGTGTTTTATTAGTTTTACCCTTCTGATTTTTCCCCTCATTCCACCAGGGCAGGAGAGTAGTGACAGAGCAGCTGTGTGATGCTTAGTTGCTGGTTGATGCTAAACCATGATACTTTTATACCAGTAGTCAAGAGAGTATATTTGACAGAGGTTAATTAACTGGAAAGGTAATTAATCATTAAGGTGGAGAAGCACAAAAGAAGTGTCTATACGTTCCTTTTTAGCATGTCTAGCTTGGGGATTAACAAAAAAACCCCAAACAAACAAACCCAAACTATTCTCCTATTTTGAATTGGCCAATACTATGATATGTAATCCTGAAGAGGTGTCTCCAATATTCACTGTCTTCACTTTAATTTTTGCCACAAAGTTACAGAGGAAGTATATTAAACCAACAATAAATTGGACAACAAGAAGGCTAAGGCCAATCTGTATTAGAAATGCAATATTCCCTTTAAACAAAGAAAAGACTATAGAACAATCCTAAAGGCAATGTGAGCTGAGTAAGTAGATGCCAATGCACTAGATCAAGAATATAAAAACCTGACACAGTATCTTTGTCTTGGTTAGCTGGTGGGAATCCAAATATGACATGTGAAAACATACTTCAAATATGATGACAAGTTATGTTTTATTCAGACACATTTTTGAATGTGCAAGATGCGTTTTTAAGTTATTTCTGCCATATGTTGTATCCCAGCGCATATTCTGAGCACAAAAGTAGTAACAAGAGATAGAAAAGACACTTTTGTCTAAGCAATAAACTCTAAGATCCTTCTGCTTTTGAGCAAACAAAGCATCTGCAGCTCTTGATTCACAGATTACCATGGTGCCTCTTGTAATTTCCTCAATATCCAATTTTTAAGTACTAGAGTTTTTACTAAGTCTGCCGCGTATAACTTCATGAAAAACCCAAAACAAGAATGTATAAATTGATTAGGACAAGATCACCTTCAAAATGCCACATACTACGTCACTGCAACTAATTACTACTTGGTATTAACTAGACATTCATGTAATAAGTGATTTAAATGTATCAATTTTACATAGGACAAATTACATGTTCAAAGGACCTAAGTGTGCGCAGTATTCACTACTTGCAAAAAAAAAAAGGCAGACTCATTTATACATCATGCTCCCTCAAAAGGGAGGATATTAAAGCATCTAAATAATGACTAACATCTCAGTAATTTTAAACACCTTATACCTGCCCTTCAAGGGTTTAACATTCTTTGCTGAACTACTGTTATAATATGCATTTTCTCATAATTTTACCTTTTGAGAACTGTAATTACATCTATTATCAAAGTAGCCAGATTCTATTGGAAAATATCCTAAACTACCTCAATGAATTTCATAAGAAAATAGCAAAGATGGCTTTTATAATTCTTTCTATTATATACAAGCAATGAAGCAAAATAATCACAAAAAACAAGTATTAAAGAAATTATCAATAATGAAAGCAGCTTTAATCATTTGGGGGTATTTGAAAAGTGATTTAGGAATTAAGTTAAGTCTGTGAGAAAGAACTCATAATGGGAACATGTCAAAAGTTAAAAAACACAGACGAGAAAAAACTTTTTAATTGTACAGTATATTTTAGCTCCTATCAATCATTGTTAAAATCATTTGAGCTTAATAAGCAGATATTTACCTGTTGGAATGAGACAATCTTTCCAATCAAAATATCCTGCATAAATGCCAGGTTCTAATGACCCAACTATTGGATCTGCCTTGAATTCAATGTACATTTCAAACAGTCTTTGATCCAGCTCTTTCAAGGATTCCATACTAACCTAAAAAATTAAACAAAAAAGGAAAGAGAAAGAACATAGTAAATAGTCATTAACTAAAAGAATTTAATCACATACCCCAAAAAATTCTTCAAGTCTTCTTAAATTTCAGCAAAAAGCAGCAATTACTGACACATTTCAATTCATAATTACGTACACAAAAACTTAAGAACTTCCATATTATCTGTCCAGCCTACCCAGTATAATTTTTTTCCTGATTGTATTCAGCAATAGACACTTTCATGAAAAATACAAGGAATGCCTCAGCAGGCAGATAATTCAGTAACTGTCTACTGACATAATTTTTTTTCCCTGCATGTCAGGAGGTCTTTATCTTGCAAAGTAAACAACTGAATGCTTTAAAATATACCCATAAAAATTTCCATCCTTAAACATGAAGAGTTTTGTATAATACTTTAGGTTTATCAATTTTAATTTTACAATTTGTCACTATATGTAAAAAATTAAATTATTTATTTAGAAGTCTCTGTCTTCTGAAACTGAACCTATGGACTCTCCCTCTCCACTTCAGCAGATCTCTGGACAACAGAAGCAGAAGCTGCAGCTCATTAACATCTGTAGAACTGTTCTGTAAAAGCTCCCCCCTCTAAGAGCTCCCCATGCATCTTTTGTAATTCATACAACTTAGCCACACAGAAAGCTAAGGGGATATGGACAGTTTGTACACTGTATCTGAGCAACTTTAAATTTTATACAAGGCTTTTTATAAACATAGGTACTCCCTGTAATTATAGCTTCTGCAACGATTCTATAACACAACACATATAAAATGTTGAAGTAGAACACCAGTATCTAAACATAGTAATGGATGCTAAATGCAAATAAAATGAAATGAAAATCAAGATCTAAATCTCATGTGACTTCTACTGAAATGTATTTACCTTATAAATACGAACTTAAGCAACACAAAAATAAAGCTTTTAAACTAGTATTCATTTTCCTCTACAATGAGGGGAAAAGGCACACATACACTCACATATATGAATAATAATTTCCAGAAGTAAAGGAGTTGAAAAGTGAGGTCTGCTTTAAAAGCAGGTCTCTAGATCAAACTGGGAATTCAGAAAAAAAGAAAAACTCCTTAGCATTCATTTCTAAGGAGTTAATACTGCAAACTGTAGAATAAGGGTTGAACCTTATTCACCAGAGCAATGTCTCTAAATTGTGCTCTACTCTGATATGCCTACATTGTTCAATGAAGAGAAAAAGGAACTGCAATATTTGAGTGAGGAACAGAAGCAGAGAAGCTTTCAGGAAGGAGATCACAAGTAAAAGGGAAAACAGTTGTTATTGAGGTCAAAGCTGATGTTAGGAAAGTTGGAATGGTGAAGCTGGTGCTCAGAAACACGACATGACACACCTATCCCGCCTTTCTAGGGGACGGACCTTCTTTGATTTGTCACAAGAGTATCTCTATCCCAAAGGAAAGCTTTCCATAAGGTATATGAAGACCAAGGCTATTTTCTTCCTCTTTCCTTTCTACCTGACTGCCTATTTTTAAAAATAAGAGTACATTTAAAAAGGTACAGAAATCTTGCTCTTTTTTCCTCTTATACAAGTTCCAATATATTTTTCACTTCAATTTCTTAGGATTAGGGAAAATAACAACACTTAGATCATTCCTATTTAGCTTTGAACTAGTGGGAAAAGTTGGAGTGCAAAGTACCTGCAAATATACACCCATTCAAAGAATCTGTGAAACAACTGCTTCAGTGTTCCTCAGCAAAGTGTTTTAGAATTAAGTAATTCCACCTTCCACTTTTGCAGTCATTCAGTACAAAAGATCATCTGCACATTCATTACAGGTTTTTGTTTCATACAAGTTCTCTTCAACCTCTTTCAAGTTCAATGCACAATTAAGATAGCAGTAACCTGGTTTTTCAACCGGTGGAAAGATTGCAAGAAAGAATGAACAATTAATCTGAAAGTAATTTTGAGCCCAGGATTGGGGGAAGGCAGCAGAGCAGAAGTCCTTAACATCCACTGTATATATCCTTTTTCCTGATCCTCAAGTGGGTATGCTTACAAAAATGTACAATTCTCACATTGTTGTCTTTCTTCTATGAACATCCCTGTGACTACAGTTTTCAATTTGTGCATTAAAGCCATTTTGAGCCTCTACCCTTCAATGTTATCTAATTATCAGAACTGGAAGCAATTTTATTCAGAGGCTTAATCAATGAGCTGGATAAATTTTATGGGATACATCTTTTTTTTCTACTTCCTAAATGACTAAACTGATGATAAGTTGAATTAAAGAATCTCCACACAAAAGTACAAGAATCATGAGTATGTGCCAAGGTAGCATGTGCTAAAAACACAGTGTAATGTTTGGCTGCTTTACATAATTTTGTATTTGGCACACTAAGGAAAAAAATTGAAATATACGGAATGTAAGGAAATGTTCTTGGCAACCATTTATAATTTCTGTACTTCAGAATATTAGATAATAATGATTTCCCTACTACCAAAGGCAACTTTAAAAAAAACAGCCCAGTGCAAGAACAGATAGTTTTTTTACTAAAACACACGAACAAATTCACTTTAAAATTAAATTCAGAAAGCGGAGAGAATTTAAAAGTTTATTTTAGTTTCAGTCTTTTCAGGTAAAAAACAAATCTTTAAAAATTTGCCAATTCTTTATTACAATTTTTTAATCTAATATTGAAATAAATAAAAAACTTTCATAAGCTTAGGTGACATAACAAAAAACTGAAACAATCCACCCACCCCTTTAAATATCTGTGAGATTCCATCCTCATTTAAAATTAATGAAGGGCTTAAAAATTGCCCTCTTATGATAGCTATCTATCCAAATCCCCCTAGCCGATATTAACATTTATGTGTCCCATATATGCAGTATTGCATCAGTCAGTTTTCAAAGGGTTAATGCAGATTGGAAATCAATCTGCTACTTGAACATCTGAATTTGGTCACTTATAAGCGTACCAAACTTTGTGGCTGTGCAAGGCAGGGTGTTGAACACATACATAACCTATGTCTTAGCTGCTTCCAACTGTACTGGGCTCAACTCTCAGCAAAAAATGGCAATATCCAGAGTAATTTTCTATATTGTACTAACCATACAAATCATAGCAATCCCTTTCAAATGCTATTCAAAACTACTTAGGCTGTAGAAATTCAAGCAGCATTCAGGCATAATGGGACTAAGGATGTACTACATAGTTGAACAATCAGTTTGAGTGAAATACTGTAGTCTGTACTGGAAAAGATAACATTTTACTTCCAAACAACAAATATTTCTGTAAATAAACTAGCTTTATGGTCCTAAGGATTAAGTCACAACATTTCTCATAAGAAGTGATTAATCTTTACAAAAAGGCAGGAAAATGAGACAGCTACTGCCACCCACTTTGACATTTTCGTTCTTTGAAGAAGAAAAAAACAACAAAACCCCCCCCCCAAAACACAACAAAAAAACCATGAACTAGTTTATGAACAAGACCTATCAGTAATGCAGATTTCCAGATGAAATAATTTATCAAGTATATTCCTGAGATAACAATCTTTTACTCTCTGCGTTAAGAGAACACAGTGACATTAAACAGCTTTACTAAGAAATCTGATAAGCTCTGCCATTGAACACACAAGTCCTGAACAAGAGCTCACATTTTCTCCACCAGCTACTTAAGCCCTGTATGAACACACAGAATCATATCCTTGTTGCTGTTGTGTCCAACTAATGCTTGAAGTCCCAGCCACTTGTGGAAGGCTCAGCCAGGAGTAATTTTTGGATGTTTGGACACTTGCAGCTACTTTTCACAGAAGGTAAATCAAATAAAAATCTTCAAGCAATGATGCTTCATTCCAGTGCTGTCACTTACTTGAGTTATTTTATCAACACCTTGGAAGCCATGTTTCTCAAAATGTTCAGCTATATTTAGGAAGGTATGACGTTCCAGGTAACGGCAGTTACTGAGTGCAATTAAAAGTCTCTGCTCCTAAAAATTAAGAGAAGAAAGAGCATAAGAGTTGAAAAAAGAAGTATCAGCATAACCAACACCGTAAATGTATATAGGGTATTTTACTGACTCTCTGTGCATAATAAACATTCTCATAAATAAAGTAGGGTTTACAAATACTTTTGTCAATAAACTACTGAGAACTGAATGAGTATCAGGTATGATTGAACATGATGCTTCTTCTTATAGGATCCAGAGCATTCATTGGAATAGTTGTGACTAATACAGAACTGTGGTTAAGACTTCTTTACAAAAATTAGGTTTGGACAGCTTTCCAGGAAGCTGTTTCTGGATTTTACTTTGCTTCCAGAAATATACCAAGAATTATGACCATCATAAAATCAACTGAAGTTCATCTTCACTTTCCCATGAAGCTTGCTAAAACAAGGGAAGCAGGTACTGAACAAATGCACTTACCAACTCTAAAATACTAGAAGGTTCTGAACTACCTTATATAATTTCTGCAGTTTGAAGAAACTCTAGGTGGCTATAACTTGTTTGTTCAATTTTTTTTTTTTAACTACATTAAATACATTTTGGAGTTGAGATACCCCAATTGCCTTTCCTTGATCTTGATATAATAAAATATAGTTTCCAAACAAAGAACCAAACACGACAGAACTACTATTTAAATAGAGTCTTCCCTCTTCCCCTGCCCTCGTTTTAATTTCAAACTCTTTTTCTACCTCATATGAAAAGTTAAAAATCAACTGAGAAAATATTTTGAAAACAAAATTATTTTACAGTAAAGTCACCATAAGAGCACTGATCTGATTAAAAATGGTATTGGTTTTCAGACCCAGAACTCCTGACACTTTTGTATTTTGGTAATACGATGACTAGGACTGAGAGTTGCTTTCTACTTTAAGTTGTAATCAGGCAGTATACAGACTATTCAAAAAATGAGAATTTAAAAATATATAGTGACCAATCTTACTCCAATCACTCACTTTCTCTGTTCTCATTCAAGAAAGAGAAGACAAAATTTCTTGTGATCTATATAAGAAAATGATACCATGGAACCATGGAAGACAGACATTGTCCAAAATTACAATTTTTTAAAAAGTGTTTGTACCTATGACATAAAGGAAGAAGCCCCAGCCACAAGTCAACAATTAATATCAAAGCTATGTGTTGCAAGAATAAAATTGTATAAAGAACTAGTTATTACAGTCTACAATTCAGAAACTTGCCCTAATTTGGCAATCTGTGATTCTTTATTGAAGCAGAAATGCTTATTGCTCTTGTAAATTAGGCAAAGCTGGGCTTCTGACAAGATTTAAAACCTGTACTAAGGAATATTAATTTCACAAGAGGTTCTCAGTAGGTTTCTTACAGATAAAAGCTACATATTTTCATCAGCTTCTTAAATGGAAGAAATTACATTAACCAAAGTGTCAAGAATATTAAAAATCTTTTTCCAACATCCTAAAAACCCAAAATCAAACAAGCCAAACAAATAACCAACACTTATTCTCAGTAAATTTTCTAGGGAAAAGTGTATTACTATCTCTATCTTTGTGGGTTTTAAAAAGTAACTAATAATCAGACTAATTCTAATCTAAAACAAGGTCATAATTCAGAAGTCAAATCCTCAGCTGATTTAATACCAGTACTATTTTCACTGATTTCTGTGATGCCATTTTAGCTTCTGGGGACCTGCTTTCAAAAACCACTTTCATCAGTTACCTTAACATGGTACACTAAGGTATCATAAAAACCAGTGCTTTCAACAAGAGAAATGCCTAAAGAATACAAAATTGTTCGCTATAAAAAAAGAAAACAAAATAAAAAATATTTACAACATTGCAACAATAAAAAAGAGCCGCATTCCTGTATCTTTGAGAAGTATTTTCACATCAGCTTTTGAATATAGAAGCCAAACTTACTGAAGAAAGACTCGATTCTTCATGAATGCTTCCAAACAAATCTGGAGATGAAACATCCACTGAAAGACTAGGAATATTGTTTAAAAAGTAAGTATACACAAAACTATAGTGCTTTTAATTATTTGATACATGGTGGATTCAAATCAGTAGGAATGAAATGCAATCCTGTTTCAACCCCCCCTTACACCAGATAACAAAGCAGCCCACATTGTTCAGTTTTTCCAAGATGCCCACAATGCCTGCAGGAGGAGCTTGGTAGTCTGATAGTACTATTCTAGCTACAGACCTTTCCTTTCCTTCCCTTCCTAAAGTTTTTTGTTTTTTTTTTTTTTTTTTTTTTTTTTTTTTTTTTTTTTTTTTTTTAATTTCTCTGTTTTGCCACTAATTCTGTTTTTACACCCATCCAGCCAATCGTCATCTAAGAGGAAGAAAAAGACAATTCATTAAAACCAGAGTTAATCAGCTCTTTCCAATGCCTATTGCTATATTTGCCAAGTCTCTGGTTTTTCACAAATGTTTGTAACTTGTTTTGGTCTCTAAAATAAGTGGCTAATAAGCATTTATTGACCAAACAACTTCCATGAATTTAGCAGAAATACCAATAAAATCAGTAAAAAATAGAAGGGAAGAAAAGAAAGGCAGGGGATGTTTCACCATGACTAGATGTTACTTAGTGACAAGTACAACTGATTCGATGTAAAGTCATGTCAAAACCAACACATCTGCTTCAACAGCACACAACTTGTGTCACTGAATAAAATGGTATAAGTAATGTAATATTAACTATCTTGTACAATCTTTATTGCATGATGCCACACAATGTTCTGACATAAAAAACACCTGCTCTTATTTGAAAGCATCACAATTCAGAGGCAAAAGGATTCACAAGAAATATGAAATACAGAAGGGATCAAACCACACCCCTACTGAAATGTAAGTCTTGCACACACAATTGCACAATACTACACATAATCCTTTTTTCTTTTTACTTACTGTGATGTATCTATGTCACCATCAGGTTTGGTGCTCAGTTGTTCCAAGCAATCTATAAAGCCCTAGGAAATAATAAAGCAAGATCTAAATTTTCTGCCAGAACTAAAAAAAGTTCTCAAATTCACTTTTACTACGCTCGATAAAAGCAGAGCAATCATCATCACCTTGCTTTGTCTTAAACTTTACATACATACAGTAATATTTAGTCACAACTTTTGAATGCATTTTCTATTTTGCAAGCATCATAATTTACTTGTAGGAAAACACGGTCATTTTTAATCCTGATATGTAATTTTCATGATGCATGTCTAAAATGATGCAGTGATAATCAGCTGATTTTTAGCATACTTAGCAGTTTTCATGTGCTCAATCTGAACAGTGGACCCCAAGTAAAAATTGCAGAAGCCTCACTATAATCCTTTTTGTTGATTTGCCTTATGATTTCTAAGTCGAGGAGACTATTTAAATGGTCAAAAACCTAAAGAATGCTATTACCTAATTTCAAATCAATTAAAAAAACCCTGATTTTGTAACAAAGAACACTGTTTTCTGCTACAAAAATTAAAAGCCAAATCTTCAGCTGATGAAAATCAGCATTTCTCCTCTCATTGCAGTGTATAGATATTAGATGGCATCATCTCAGGAAGTATCAATTGTCAGTAAAATCTTGAACAATCACATTCAGCAAAATACTTGAATATGTTACTTAATCTCTGAGGATCTGCCATCACTGGATTGAGCTAGTAAGCTCTACCTCCTTTTAAAGTCAAACATTTCCCAGTATCCCAGAGTGTGCCAGAGGAATAACAAATACATCAATTCAAGCTACCATTTGGAAAGGTGGGTAAGGTACAACACACATATTTTTGATCGTCACTTGTGTTGACAATTTCATACTTCAAAGTGCTCAAGTTACCTGCATGATCCCAATGCTTAGCTGGCACACATCCTCCTGTGTTTTCTGCTGCTGGAAAACCTGAGGATGCAAGCATATTATTTCAGCAGAACAACTTCACATGGCCTCATTCTCAAGGAAGGCCTGAGTAACTCATCCCTGAAGAGATGACACAATTAAAGGAATGACTGCTGGGACACTGTTTTCTTAAGTATCAATTTCAGTTTTTCTCCTAAGAATGGGAGAGACAATGCAAGTCCCAGTAAACAGTCTAAAAAGCATGAGGAGATAACACAGTTAAAGGAAGGAAGTCCTAGTACATGTGGTATGTGTCATTGTCAGCTACTGGAATTGCAGCAAAAGCTCCCAGGATATTTTAAGGTCTTTGTGTCCTAAAAAGGATTCATCATGCAGGTGAATTCACTGCAGATTCTTTTGAATAAAGTTCATTAAGAACATAGACAAGCTGGTTGGAAAGATTAATGCAAATGAGGAGAGAGAAACAATATCTATACATAGGGCCCCAAGGGAGTTTGGAAAAGTGCTAAACTCCCTTAGAACACTGAAACTTGAAAGAAAACACGAATGTTTCAATCAATCAGGGCCTCAAGGAACTGAGTAGATTAGGACAAAAAATTGATTTTAAGTTCTTCAAGCAATTTGGATCCAACACCAAGTGAAGGATAACTCCTAGGAATGGCCTCTCCCTTTTTTACTTTAGATGTAATGTCTACTGCTATCTGAAAACTACAAGTAGCATTTTTTTTCACAGAAGAGCAGCTTTAAGGATTTAAATACAGGTTCCATCTGCCCCATAAACACAAATTTCTCTTAACAAATGAAGCACAAGCGGAAGTCTAAAAGCACAAGTGAAAAGGTACACATAGGAAAAAAATAAAGAGGAAAGTTACATCTCCTTGGATCATTCTCTGAAAGCTCTTTTCATGTAAATTACTATTAAGTTTCAGAAGAACAAAAATGTAACACAAATCAAAACTTACACTGGCTTCTCCAGGTTTGCAGTCCAACACAGTTTTAAGAGATTGCAAGGAATGAATAATGCACTGTTCAAACTGGGATGGCTGAAAGTCAAATGAGTTGTTAGTTGTCAATAAGCACGTTAAATATACACTACACAAATACATAAAAACTTACAAGGCTTGCAGTCAGCTCTTTATTTCTAAATTATCCCAAATAAGAGGTAGGAGGGAAAAAAAAAAAATCACACTTCACGAATTACCAGAGGATCCTTTCATAGTGCTCCACTTCCGTATGTAAATTATCTACAGAATTATTACCATAGATCAATATATTTTTTTATCTCAATGAGACTCTTTTATACCAAACAGCCTCATATAAAAGACTTACGAAATATTTTTAGAGCTTTTTGTGGTAGCATTACAGATGCCTGTTGATACACTCCCTCCTCCACTCCTTGATCCAAGCTGGGATAGAATTTTGCCTGGGATGTCCAATATTTCTGCACTGTATTTCAGCAAAAGGTTTCTAAGAAAATCAAACTGAAGCTTGTTTCAAATAGAACAAAAAATGGTTTGAGGGGCTGTTGTTACCTTCAGGTTTCCAAACCTGAAATATGAATGTCTGGGTAACATGGATCAAATTTCCTGAAAGTGCAAACAAGCTCATATCAGAGTCATTAGCCACTTTTCCCTTGTCATTCTCTCTTCCCTTATAAATCACACTTCATTTTTTTTAATGCATCTGTCTGCTGGTATTGGGCAGGAACCTGTTGTGCAGGGCAACATGAAGCAGTCACTGCTCTAGAAAAGAGGGACATCACCTTACTGAATTGGGGTCAAAGAAGTGGACAAAAAGGTTTCTAAGTCCTGTAAACTTTTCATTCAGTAGATAATTTATGGCATGTCACCGACTTTAGGCTTAGAAATAACTTTTATTTCTGTAAATGGAGGTGGATTGGGAAACTGATGCTCACACAACAAAATGAAAACCATTAAAAAAGCCACTAAGATAATCTGTATTTAGTATTTCTGGACCCCTTAAAAGAAGAAGGCTAGCAGTAAAGTGCTGCTCTCGGGTTTTTGCTTCCACACCAGAAAACATCACATCTCAGGAGAGGAAAAGTGTTAAGGTATGTGACTCTTTGGATATTATGAAGCTGAGAAAACCTGGTTCTATATCTTACTGTGTCTTTTAACCTGGTATATAAATGCTGAAGGGGTCTTCAACCTTTCCTACAAACTTAAAATATAATTTCTATCTGAAGCCTAAAATGTGCCCAAAGAGACTGTCTGGTCCTTTTTTATACTGGTCTAATATTACCCCAGTGAACTCTACTTTAGTAGGTAAATAACTCGCTATGGCAAAACACAGTCAACTTCCACCATTAAAATTTGGCATGTTTCAACCATGGCCTAAAAAGGCATCTAGTGAAGTACTGTATACAAGCAATGAATGGGTGATTTCTAAGCACAAAAACAACTTAAGCAGTTTTATAATAAAGATGGGTTAGGCTACAGCACAAGCATTAAGAAACAACACTTCTGTGGAAGAACCTTCCCCCTGCCTTCATTCAGCAGATGAACATAATGAAAAACTGAAAAGTTAAAGGACTTGCCCATGGCAGCAGCAACCGATATCACGACCAGAAGCTGTAAATCTGGCTATAGTACTACAATTGACAACAACACTCCTTCCTACAGTATGCATATTTTGACTGCCTGATGTCCTCCTACTCAACTTCGAACACTTATTTATAGAAGCAAACAAGAACTAAAAAAGTCAGTGGAGCATTCCCTTAGATAACATACACAAAGCAACTCTCCCTCCCACAGGCCTTTTCTGCTTTCGCAGATTGTATTTAAGTCACACCTACAATGCGCCTGCTGTGTTATAGGCATTACTCATTACTGTTTATTTCCAGAAAGCGTCTCACTAATTTATCTGAATTTGGTTTCAAGTCATTGGTTGTTTCTGCATGTAGGCAATCTCCTAAATTAGGTGCTTTTCAGTTCAATTTTTCATTATAACATAGAAGTGACCTATTTATTTAGCTACAGATGAATTCCATGGTAGTGTGCCTACTAAGCTACGAAGCATTTTGATGTGAACTGAACTTGTGACCTCAAGTATGACTTTTTACTCCAGTAAACCATTCAAAGAAGTAACCATTCAAACAATTAAAAAAAATTAGCTTCCCATATTTTCATATTTTAATAAAACTACAGACACCAGTATGCACACACAGATAAAGTTATTTAAATTTTGGAGTATATAGAAATCACTTTTGTTGCACATGCAAAAGAAAGAAAAAATCCAGCAAAGGAGTGCCTACAAGAAACCAAGTATACCCACCAACGATGTCAAGCCTTCATTGTCAACAACCCAGTCCTCCTTTTCAGCTAATCTCTTTATATCTGTAGGACAGAGTAATAGGGGAAACACGGGATGGGTGGGTGGGGAGAGAAGGTATAAATTTTAATTATTAAAAACTCCTTGAACTTGAAAAGAAACCACAGACACTGGAACTGCAATGACTAGGCATACAAGCAAATAGCACCACAAGCTTCAAAGCCTTCAGTACTCTCAAATGACTAAGAACGGAACTCACACATGGTGTGCTGCTGACACCACAGAGAAGCACATCTATGATACATGGCAGGACTTGCATGAAGCACATCTTTTACTGGAAAGCTTAGAATTAAAGGAATATTGTGAAGACTTTGGGTTTTATTTTGTAAATTTTTAATCACAATATAAAATACTTCAACTAAGAACCCAAGTCACTAGTCTATAACACTCTAGCTCTTAATTAAAAATGAAAGAACAACTGCCTAGCATTTTAGCGAAGCCAGAAAGGACGACACATAATTCATATTCTTAACTATAAAAGAGGCACAGGGTCCCCACTCAGGGTCAAGGATCCATGGTGCTGGATTTTCTTCAAAAGTACATGAATGCAAAATGTACTCTCTTCCACTATCCAGAAGGTGCTAACTTATACAGGGTTACTATACAACTATTTACTGGAATGTGAATCCAAAACTTATGCACTATAAAAACACAATTCCTCTATGGATGGCGTGAATCCTGAATCATCACTGTGTTTTAACTGAAGTGTAAAGAGAACAAAGATGAACTGTGTGCAGTTTGTGGGGCTTTGACAAACAGTTTTCCCACAAAGAAACTGCTCTTCAGAAGTGCCTGCACATCATGAAACTCCCTTATAAATGAACAAAAATTTCAGTGAATTATCATCTTTTCTAAAGATCCAAGAAAAGAGGATAACTAATGCAGGCTGAAAGGTATCTTCAAAATCTTAGTGCTTTCTGTAGCTAAATTAGGATGCTTACTTACAGTGTCATACTCCACAACTCTCATGGAAGTATAGGCTCAGTGAGGATAAAAGGCATTAAGGGATTGTGCAGAATAATTACTCTGTTCACTTTCCTACTTAATTAAATTGATATTCTTCTAAGGGTTTAGATTGCACTGGTCAGCCGTAACATGTTTTTGTGGCTGCTCACTTTTGCATTCTGTTCTTAGCCAATACAAATAAAAAACCCACCAAATTTCTTTCTCATATTTCACTGCTCATCAAATTCCAGTCAAATACATTCATGTAAACTCCCTGTCTAGTCTGGTATTCACATAATTTCTCTTTCATGACCTTTATGACCAGTGATCACATATGGGAGAGAAAGAACACGGGCTGCCTCTCAGGGCCAGTGTGTGTATATGGTGTTTACCACAAGACAACAAGAAAAACCCTGCATGTGGGCAGGTTTATCATATTTGAAAAGCTAAAGTGCTCTAATTTTAATTACATGTGAATATTTCAACTACATCTGAATGCCTTTACCAATTTACAACACACAGCAAGGGAAGAGAGTGAAGTTTATATCAGAACTTGTATTTTGGAGATTCAAGTCCAGGAGGAGCCTTTTTGACTTACGTATTGCAGATAAAGCTACTTCTGAGATACATAGCTCCATGAGAATATCCATTACCTTTTCTTTCACTTGTCCCCCAATAATAAGAGTTTTTTCAAAGGCCCAATTAACCTGGTTATGTGCAGGAAAAAATCCCCACTACCTTAAATACATTCCTGAAGTACAATTTTCTTTAGTAGGCAAAGAACAAAAAAAATGGGGCCTGCAGATAAGGCATGCAATACAACAGCATGGAATGAGAATTATGATACAAGCAGGCCTCTCCTCTGGTTTCATGCTACAGCAAACACACAGAACTGCTTCACGGATAGGGGATGGAAGCAGCAACTCAGGCAGGCTACTGCTATGGCCAGACAAAAGAGAGCTACATTATCCAGCCAGTAACATATACCAGCATCTCTAGGGATCTCCTTTCTTTTGATTCAAGAAAGAAAAGTATGAATTGCTTGTCTGAAAAACTAAGGTGCAAACTACCACAAAAGTTTTTCCTACACTAAACGCGTAGCCAGCAATCAGAACAACGTGGTGCAGAAACTCTGTATCCAAACAAAGAAGTGGGCTATTGGCATGACGCAGCAAGTAGGGAAAACCAGTAACACAACAGATTTTTCATCATTGGTCACATACTGGAGCTCTCTGGACTATGCTGAAGAAGCTAGGTAGATAGCTCAGAGACTGGATAAGTCAAGGACTGTCAATAAAATGCTTGAGAGCTAAATACTTCCTTCCTTTGAAACAGCAGGACATCTGCGGAATCACTCACAGTTCCTAGACAGAGGAGTAAGTCATTCCAATAAGACCATCCTCATGCCACAATTAAAAGAAAAAAAATCTCTTACACCATCAAGAAAAAACAATTGAACTCAATTGTGCTAAGGGATAAAAAGCAAAAAAGATTTTCTCATACTTTATATGAAATCTGAAATAGTGGTAATACTTTACAGAGTTTTAAGGAGACAAGACAATGCATGAACTTATTCAGCCAGCCTGCTTAATATTAAAGCAGAAAAATATGTTAATTGTGAAACAGGATTTAAGAAAACAAAAGTCAAGAATGCAATTCATATCAATACTGTAACAAATACACCCTAGATAACTAATGATTTGTTGTCACCAAAAATTAAAAAATTTGCTTGCTATAGCCACCTATGCTTGGCATACTTAAACCTAGAGTAAAACTCTTAGCCTAAAATCATATGTTAAAGATTAAAAGTGACTAAATTTTAATATTAAAAAAGCCCTATTTTTTTAAGGGTAAGTAGTCTTTTGGGAAAAAAACTCCTATGACTAAGAGAATTAGTAGATCAATCTGCTTCGATTTCAGGAGAGACATGTATTTCTAGGAGATCTACTTTACTGAAATTTAAGTTTCAGAGTTGAATGCAAGACAGCAAGAAGAATGGCCTCTGATGACAGAGTCACATTAGATTTAGAGAACGTGTTACTGGCCTTCACAATCCAGACATTTATGGCAAAAGTTGTGTACAGCAGGAAACTCTGGGGATTACAATGTTAGTAAAAAGCCCTGGAAACCACACAACTAAAATACTTTATAAAGGGCTGTGGATTATTTTTTTGGACTTATTTTTTGTCCTTGGTGGTGGGACACTGCTTATTTAATGCTTCATGTTATAGAAAATATCAAGAAAGAAAAAAAAATTGTATTTCCAACATGGAAAAGCTGCACTGCAAAAAATAAATCACTTGTGTTGTAGAACTGTCTCAACCCAAAAGAAACAAGTCTAACCTACTCTATTTATGACTGAGGGAAGAAAATACCCATAACTTATTTCTGGCAGAAAAATGAAGTATTTGAGTAACTCTTGTGAGAGGCTACAGAATCAGGTGAGTCCACTCCCACTACACCATCTGTAATAAACACAGTTATCTAGGAGACCATGGTTTGGCCTAATTAGGGGCACAAAGAATGACAGTGAGCAAGGGGACCTGCAGCCTCCTATTACCTTCAGCTGTGTGTTGTAAGGTCACGATAATGCAACGAACACGAAGGTCCAGAATAAGATCCTGGATGATCTGAAGCATGTCATTAGGTATCTCGAGTGCAGTAAGAGACTCAGAACTAAGCCTGAAAAACAAAGTTCAATAGAAGTATAAATCTGAAGGTTTTTTAAGCTGATACGACTAAACTGAATTTTTCAGACATTTTCTGCATATATAAATACAACATCTCCATTCTTGGTGTTTGTTTGAAAACCAATTATCCCATTCTGAGAAGATTAATTATTTATTTAAATAAGAAGATTGTAAATGCAGATCTATTTTTCTTTAAGATTACAATTATGTCATCACAGCAACATGCCATCTTTTTTCTTCTTGCACTTCCCTGCTTGATCTCCTGTCGTATGAATAGAATAATTTTGGAGCAGAACTTTTTTTTTTTTTTTTAGATGAACATCTAGGTCAAACACAAGATCCACAACCAGGTTTCTAAGATATTTTTTTCTTGCATGAAAACAGTAACAGTGATTAAGCTGCCAGAAATGATGATGTGGTTGTGCATGAAATTGCTAAGAATATTCACATTCAAGCAGCCAAAATACCGCTACTGCACCATGTGCAGAGTAAATTAATTCACTGGTTTGCTTCCAACTCTGACCAGGCACAAAACACTGCTACTACAGGTAAGGATGGAGACATAAATTTCTGGTTCTTACCTTTACAAATAATAACACAGCAGCTATTTGCAATAATTAGCATTTCAGCTTTCAACTAAAAAGCTGCAATCATGCTCAGACTTAGGAATAGAGAGGGATGCTCACTGCTTTTGTCCAACTCCTGAATATGTAAGCAAGGACAATTCAAAGACAGTCACTGCCATCTGCCCTACTGCTAATACTGAGGAAAGCATAGGTAAAAGAAAGTGCCAAGGTAGAGAAATAGGAAAGCACAAAGCAAGTAAGTGGAACATTCCCAATCGTGCACCTGTAGGCTTCAGTTCCATACCCCTGGTACTGGCACAAACCACGAAACCACCACCATTAACCAGGCTGCTCTCCACGCAGCACAACTACTGAATTAATAGATCAGAAAAATCTGTACTATCTCAGCTAGCCAGGAAACACAATGTAAATACCCATCTGTGTGAAATTTAAGTTACTTTAGACTGCAGAGAAGTTTGGTACTTTAGAATTGATTCCACTGAGCACACAGCTGTCACATCCCTAAGGTCATCCTTTTTCTTTTATAATACACCCTAACAAATACATATCTTTCAAACTTTTATAGAAAGGCAAAAGTCTTGCCAGCAACAGCTCACTTGTTTGCATAATTCTAATTTATTCTCTGGAACCTATTTACTGGGCAATGACAGGATGGGGTACAAGAGAAAGACTGTGCTACCACCTGAGTGATACACACAAATATGTATGTTTGATATCAGCTGTGTGAAACATACAAATGAACAGAAAAATTAAGATCACACAGAGATAACGACAACTCCTTGTTATCTAATACTGTGAGTTTTATCACTTAAATACAAGCAGAAAATGGTAAATCACTTGTGAGATGACAGAAAAGAGTAAAATTCTATCACGTGCTTCACGACGACTTTAGTTACAAACTGCAAAAGTAAGGCTTAAGCTATTACATAACTTTCCAACAAATAAAGGTCTTAGGCAATGTGTAGACTCCTCTTGGAAACAGCCCACCTTCATCACTAGTGAGTCACAAGAGTTTTGTCAGACTGTTGAAGTGTGTGAGCTTGAAAATTAACCTACTTGCAGTACTTGCATAAACTTCTGACCTGGTCATCACTCATCAGTACTCTATGATGACATGTTCCATTCCTCTTCATCAGATGCCCCTTTTCTTTTCTACTTTTGATCACTTTGCAGTAAAGTCTAGCCCAGTTTGCTCAAGTACCATCACTAAGAAAACAAGGTGGGGAAAGGCGTAGGAGGGAGAGAGGATTTCCCCAGCTCTCAGTTCAGTTGTTCATTACAAAGGTAGTGCCCGGAAAGCAAAAGGAGATTCTCTGAAAGAGAGCCTTCATATGGTCTGTAGCCTCAGCCTGGATCTTATCTCAGATGGCAGGAGCACAGCTAACCTTTAGAGAACCATTGCTTACATTTCCAAGCCACTATTACAGATGTGGAAGTGCTAAAGTATAGAATTTTATAATTTGTGTGAAATTCATGGCTTGCTTCTCATAAAAGGGTAACATTGGTGCCCCTTTGTATCTTTTCATCAAGTCAGTTCCTTCTTAAATTGAAAGCATTCCATAAAATTCAGCCAAAATAACAAACTTCACATGGAAATATTTTTCTAGGTGGTTACAGTAGAGATCATTTAAGTGACAACGGAGTGAGAGAAAGTGTTAAACAGACTTGACAACAGGTGTGTATCACCCCATCTGCACTTAGAATATCTGTACATGATTATGCCCCTTTCTTTCTTTTCTTCATCTCTGCTTTGCCTGTTACCTGCTCTGAAAACTCGAGATAAAAAGTACAGTATCAGAACCAGGTATTACTCAAAAGGAGTAGTTACTTTTCAAAAGATAATGACAATTCTTCTAGGCCCCATAGACAAATGCAAACAAATTCTGTATATTAGTGAGTCATTGCACAATTAATGAAATGTACATTATTAATTTCATAAAAAATATAAGTAGAATTACATAAGCAGGAGTATCACCCTCCATAGAACAAATCCAATGGTAAATTATGATCTAAGAATAACTACAGTGAAAAAAACCATGGTATTTTCACCCATTTTGGCAAAGATGTGAAGACATGTAGCAAATGCAGGAAATAATTGCTTTCAATCCTAAAGAATCAAATTGTGTTTCATTCACTGAGTGTCTATGCTCTATGCTGTGCCAGGCAAATATTTTGTTCAAACTTTTTCATAAGATGCTATGGGAAAAAATGAATATATTACTATGTAATAAGACTATACAATGAGACATTGTTAATTACACTTGCACACAGAATCCTGAATCTGACATAAGCAATTTTTTTGCAATCCTACTTTGAAAATGTTAACATTCTCAAAATTCAGGGTGTTTAACACAATGAACAAAACATTTTGTCTTAAAGCACACATATTCCACTAATAGAATGATTTTATGCGCCCAGAGATCCATTTACCTTACAGTCTGGATAACATGTGTTAGCCACTGGCCAGAAAGCTCAGATTTCATCTCCCAGCCACCATACTGTCTTAATTCTCCTTCTCTGAGGCTGAATGGAAGCAAGGCTCCACGTATAAGTTTCACCAGAGAGTGCATCACTTCCTGAATCATTTTCTGCATCAGAAGAAAGGGAAGAAAAATCAAGGAAAAATCTCTACCAAGATGCTTCAGCAGCCATGTACTTGCTATATACAACAGGTAGAAATGTTAGATTTACAGGTGGGCTCTATATGGTAGAGAAGAGAAAGGTGGCAGATCGGAGAATGATGTATGAGCGTACATAAATTATTTAAGAAATCTTATTTTTCAAGGTAGACACTGAAGTATCTTGCCATGAAGGACAAATGAAAGAAATCAAGGTTCCCCCCACCACATCTCCCCCAACTACTTACCTTGAAATCATTTTGTCTTTGCCTAGCATTTTTCTTTGATCTTTCCATTTGGCCAGATTTTTCAGCAGTCTTGTGAAAATGAGAAAATTGAAAAGTGTAAGTATCTTATAACCACTGTTAAAATAATTCTGAAAAAGGGGGTTTCTAAGGGAAGAAGTGAAAACCGATGAATTCATGATGTATTTATAAAAATGAACTCAGGGCATTTCACCAAGAAAAAACCATATATATCCCAATAAACTCAACTTACTGTAGGTGAGTACCCTAATATTTAATTCTGAGGAAAAACATGTATTTAAGACAAAGTCAGAGACAGGCATAAGAGTAGCTCAAGCAGTACAAACTTCTTGAGGTTGAAGTTTTCTCACTGCAGTGTTATGTGCACTAAGTTGACATGAAGAAACTGTATTTTTTTTAGCTTGGAAGCTGATAAGAG
Source organism: Cettia cetti (assembly GCA_013401135.1). Classification (NCBI taxonomy): domain Eukaryota; kingdom Metazoa; phylum Chordata; class Aves; order Passeriformes; family Sylviidae; genus Cettia; species Cettia cetti. The sequence continues at coordinate 47,963 of VZUI01054404.1, forward strand.
AAAGACATCAATGTGAAGTGGGAGACAATTTTTGGAATGAAGGCAATTTGGAAATGCAGGATGTGAGGGGGAAGGTTGAAGGGTTTTTGTTTGGTTTAGGAACAGTATTTTGTTACAACGCCCTTTAAATAATTCAACTAATTGTAAAAGAGACTGCAAAATAAGCAGCAGCTTTATTGCCACTTCTTTGAGAACCGACGAACATGAGTACTCATCGCATGAGACAGTTACAGTTGAAGAAAAACATGATTTGACTAATAGTCTTCCTGTTTGTAGTTCCACACTTCTGTGGAGAGTACTGAAATCTCAGACTAAATTACATTGCAAAAGTTATTTCAAATCTTAGGTGAAGTGCAGATGTCGAGTTTTATACTTAGAAAAATCTCCTATTTTATGTTTGTACAGCAACATCTACTGGACAAGAAGTGAAATAACATGACAGGACTGTCCTCAAAGACAATCAGTTTACTTTCAAATAATTAATTTGAAATGTGTTTTTCAAAATCCTTCTTTAGTTAAAGCATTTAAGATTTTTAAGAGAAAATAAACAATTTGAAGTGAGCAAAAATTAGAGAAAAATCAAACTGCTTAACAGTTTTGGAAAATACATAGCTATAATCCTCTTGTATGTTAAAGCTCAGAATTATTTCAGACAAGGAGAACTATTGCTGCATTTAACTCCCACTTCTGTCTTCTAAAGCACTAAAAAGAAAATAAGTTGTGTTCCTTGGAACTTCAGATAGCAGCTTTAAATTCACACTGGTTTACAACTGGATTAAACAGAGCAATTCATAGATCTTTGATATTTTCTTTTTTTTTTTCTTTTTTTTTTTTTTCCAGTGGTTTTGCTGAAGACCAATCTTAAACCTTTCCTGCACAGACAGACCAAAACTATCTTGTGGTAAGATCAACGGTTACTACTCACATTTGTGACTTCACCTAGAGTGATTCAAAGAACTCAACTTTTCAAACTGTTGAAACACCACATACATCTTAACTGACAATATTTGAAGGCATAAGCTAACCTTTCAGAACTGAAAAGAACCCTGCCAAAACCCTACAAACTGAACAACATAAAATATATCTTGAAATGCATATGTGGAGATTTTCTTTCTACATTTTTAAAATGTCTTGAAGACTTAATTAATCTAACTGAAATAACCCTGTATGCCTTTCTTATAGATTGCTTCTTAAAAAAAAAACCTGTAGCAATTGCCTTGCTTTCTGAATGATGATAAATAGCAAGTAACATGGTAAAAGAATTTTATTTGTGGACAATTAAAATCTGTACTGTTTCTGACAGCAAAACACAAACTTTCAGTCTTGAATGCACTGTGATGACAGATATTCCTAGGTGCTCTAGAAATCTTCCTGCTTTTGTCACCCCCTCCTCTCACTCATCCTCAATTGACTGGGGCTTGCAGAATACACAGGAGGAATGGATTCCTTCCTATCTCCCCAAGAACTTGTGGGGCTTCTGTAAGGACCAAAGGAGTGGAAGAAATCAAGTGTATGGGGATTATTTCTCAGAAGTTCAGAATTAGGCTCAAACATAGAAGACCATATATACCTTACAGACTAACAACAAAACTACCTCTTTTGTTTTTTTAAACACATTTAAATAATGTTTTGTTGAGGCAGGACAGAAGATCTCTACATTTTCCACATGCAGGATTTCTTAACTTTGTTTACAGTTCAAGTCTTCGTTTCTCTAGAAACTGCTTTCTATTTCCTTGTACACAGAAAAAACGATCACAGTAACTTAACAGGAGAATTTGTAAAGTTTAATTTTCAACAGTACTGGTGTCAAAAAGAAAGGTTGTCATTTCCCTTATGAAATAAATTATTTTTGTGAAAGTCAACAGTACTAAGTTTTATTCTTGATTTCACTTCCTTCGCTGAATATTATGTGTAAATGTCGTATCTTTCTTTTGATTTTTATAATGTAAAATGAGGATCACACATAACATCTATTTCACTGAAGCTATAATGCTCTGTAAATTGCATTCAACATGTAAAGGGCTATATTACCTATTAATATAACCAGATGAAAACAATATATTGATTTATAAACAGTAGCAATAAATAGATAAATTAATTCTTTGGTTAGAGAAATGGAAAATAAGAACATAAGCTTCCAAATGTTCTTTTTCAAAGGCTTTTTTTCCCACCTAAAGCTGCAAAGAATAGTAGATGTGATAACTTCAGAATTTAAACGCAGCAGAACATAGTATACTACAAATTAATAAATTTATCAAAAAATAATTTTGAGACGTATCCTTTCAAAGTCTATTAGGAGTGTGCATATAAAAAACAGCATGTGTCTTAAACCATTATTTCTGGTTTTCCCCTTCTTCTTGGATTATCAGGATTATATTTGCATGATTTGGAAAAATCAGATCATCTGAGCAAGAACAAGGAGTAGCACAGGTAGTTGTAGCTGATTACCCTTCCAGACTACACTCCCTGCAATGTGTCCATGAATTCTGCTCTGTGCCCTGGTTATTTCACAACTCTGGTCTTGAACATCACCTCACTTCCAAATACTTAAAACTCCAGAAATGAGTACTCCTTTTCCAAAGAAAGGAAGCAATATTTTTTTCTGTATGACTCTGCCTTTTACATATCACTACCCTTCATGCAATGTGCTATTTCTTCAGATCACCAGTGAAGGGCCAGCTATGAGTAAGAGGTGTAAGAACATAGATATTATTGAATCCAGCAACTGAACACAACCACAGCCACACACACAATCCCCACTTTCAGAATTTAACATAATTCCACTGTGTGCTTACGTTTTTACAAAGAAAAATCTCTCATTAAAATAAGTCGTTACTTCTACCACTGAAATACAATATTTCAAACATAATTATTACAAACCTTTGCTACTTATAAGTCCTTTATATAGAAGAATCCATACCTCACTGAATAAACTTCCATTCACGTAAGAAACCCAGAGCTTCCAGAAGTTGGGCAGCTGACTCACAACAAGTTTTGTCAACTTTTCAACAAATACAACTTGCTGAGGAGCCTTGTATCGCCAAGCTAAAAGGGGGAGAGGGGATGGACAAAGCAATATTAACATTTTAAAAAATAACAGCAAGAATGTACTACTTGCTTGCTGCCACACAGTATTACACAAGTGTCTATACAGTATATATAAAATCTTTTGGGTAAAAATAAAAAAAATTGAAGTCCAGTCCATATATGTGTACACAATTTGTACACATACAAGCTCTTTCTTCTCCTCTCAGATGCTTACAAGGTGCCAGCACTATGACAGTATCTACAAAATAGTTTCCCTTATGGGAGTACCTAAGGCAATCCACCTAAAAATCCATTCAGACAATCTACTGTCTTCAAACCACTCTAAAATGTAAGGTAACGTGAAAGCAATCAAGACATTGCAAAAATTTCAAAAGAAATCTTGGCAACAGATAACTTTTTCCAGTTTTTCTGCAGCGGGTGAAAGAGAGTAAAGAGAAAGCTGAACAGAGGCAGAAGTACTCATTAACACAGAAAATAAAGGAAACCATGTGAAATATTCTTCCATAACCATCTATGTTCTCCGTTGAAACCTTCATGGTTACAATGGTTTAACAAAACAGGGTATTAGCACAACAGTGATAAGAGACTTGTATTTCACTTCAGGAACTACCATCTGCTTTGGAACACTTGGGACAAAGAAATCATGTATTTTTTTAAAAACCCCAAAACAAATAGCCAAAGCCCCCAAAACTTTAAAATGACATGTTTGTTGGTGTGGTGGTTTTTATGAATAAACTCAGGTCTTGTACAAATGATAAATTTAAAAACTGTGGAAATGCAGAAAAATGTTACATGAAATAGCACTTTTTGTATCTACTTTGCTACAGAATGTTGCCTACACATGACAGGAATACACCAGTTAGGCAAAAAGAGCTGCCTAAGAGCACATTACATACTAGTGGGCTTCACCAGAGACTCATTATTTTATTGTGTTGGTAGACAGTCTTGCATCTCCTTGAAGAACAGCGTGCCTTCGGCAGCTTCTATTTGTCAAGGTGTGGATCAGAAGTTGCTCCATTTCTTTACTGCAGAATTGAACATCTACCCTACCCTCTTCTCATGGCCAAAAAGTTTAGGCATTTTGAATTAGTATTTGAAAATAAAAATCATAATGGAAGCCCAAAAATTGGAAAGACGGTCTGACATAACTCAAGTGCAACTGTACTGTGTGTGATATAATCTGTTTAGGAGGCATGAAAATGTCAAAGCTCAACTAGAAAAGCTCCAGATAAGATACTTTCACTAGCTTGACTGCCAGAGAAGTGGTCTAGACCCAGTGGCAGAAAAACTCTCATTAACAAGCTGTGACTATGTCAGGAAGCTGTGGCAACAGAGCTATAGCAGCAGAGGCTCTGTAACTTCTATAAACCCCAACTTCTAACAAAAAATCCCAGTTCCTTTTAGAAACCAATTCATCTTTGCCAAAGCTCCAGCACCAATCCACCATCCAATAACGAGGGATGTCTGTTGGTAACTGGAAACATACTGGCAAGACTTACATTTTCTATGAAATTCTTTTCCCCTCAAGTAAACATATATCAAGCTTAGTCCCAAGCCTGCAGACAGCAGATACCTCTTAGAATAAGCTACTGCACATCATATCAAAAGGTTATAGCCATAAATTCAGGATATTTTTACTTTGTTGCTAGAGAAAGCTCCAATCTATATTTTATTCCATTGATTCTATTATAATCTCTGCTATACCATTCTAAAGATGAAACTAGAGCTATTGTCTATTGTTGACATTCTCTGATGAACATATGATATAAACATACGATGAACAGCTCAAGCAAGAGCTGAATGTTATTTGAGTTTTGAATTCATAGTAATTTCTTTAACCACTATCTTAGAAAATCACTGTCAAACATATTGGAGAAAAATCCCCCAATAACTGAAAAGGCCCAGAGATGCCATTCCTTAAATTTACCCAAAACTAAAAAGATAAACAAACTGAAAACAGAACACATCATGGTACACTTGGAATGGCAGCTCTTGCACAGGCATCCTAAATTGTAGGTTTGCTTTGTCTCTCCAGTCAGAGAAGAACAAGGATGGCAGAAGTATCAGAGGTCATGTGCACCTAAGCACCAAGGAACTTCACTCAGAGGCAACTCATTCTACCTCTAGGAAATTGGGATGGATTATTACAGTGATCCAATTCTCCAGTTTTCCTTTGAATTTTGGTTTATATTGGTGTCTATAGAATATGCAAAACTTGCTGAAAATCTACCTTTTTCAGTTTGTAAAAGGTAACAGATCCATAATTAAGACTCTAAAAGCAAAATAACTGAAGTGGAATTGTCAGCCATATACACAATTAAGACCCTGCTCCTGCAAAAGAATTCAAACAACGTTAAAAGAAACTGGATTTTGGGTGTTGCTTGCTACATTAAGTGTGGCATTGGTATTGCTAGTGGATGGCATTCAAAACCAACCAGCAATTTAGTGTTTTACTTTGTAACACTTGCCAAGCACCTCCCTGCAAGGCTCAGGGCTGAGAAATGACAATGGTAACAGTAAGACAGCCACTTCAGTAAGGAATGATCCATTCTGTGAAAAGCATGTTCTCTGTCTCCTGTCATGTCACCATTGAAAGATTCCTGAGAAGTTGCTTAGACAAGGGTATTGAGGACACTTACAACACAGAAGGCCTCAGGTGGTTGTGGACAGACAGACTGCTTAAGCTTAGTCACATACTTTGTTTCCCTTTTTGGGTTCGAAGAATCAGAGCGCGAGATATGTGAAGTCATGAAAGGTGCAAACGCAAGGAGAACCCTCTTAGCAAACACTCAGAAAAGGTATAAAAACCAAAACATTGCAGGCAGTAGGTGGCTATGCATGCAAGAGAAAAGACCTGGTTTTATAGAAAAAAAGATTTTTACTACTTTACATTCTAAGAAGCAAATATTGAACTGCTCCTTGCTTGCAGAAAATATGGAGGACTTCTTTAGTGATGTTTAAGAAGCAACAGTGATGTTTAAGAAGAAAGAATTGTATTTCGCAATAATCCAAAACAAACACACAGAGTGTGGGTTTTTGTTTGGGCTTTTTGACTACACCACACAATGTACAGTGGGGGCTGGAGCTTTTTTTTCAAATAGAGCAGATGCCTACCATCATCACGGCCAGACTGAAAGCTGCTGCCCCTTTTCAGTGAAGCAGTTTGACTGAGATGGCCAATCGGCGATGGACGCACATCACTGTCCAGGTCCAGCATGGGGCTGTGGAGCAATGCGTTGCCTGGGCAGAGGGGAAAAACCTCAAAAGTTAGAATAATTTTGCACAGCAGTTGACATGAAATTGCATGCTGCACGTGGAATTTTAATTTAATTCAATGATGCAAATGTTATCTGACAAAAACATTTTTAATCTTGTTTTATTTAGACTCTTTGTTCATCTGTATCAATGATGTTCAATACCACCATTATTGAGTCCTGCAGCAAAGCCAAAACCACAAGTACCAAAGGGAAAATGCCATTCCTTGGTCTGTATATTTCTCTGTTTATAATTAATGCCCAACAATTAGTTGCTTGAAAGCCACAGATAAATATGTATTTATGCCATTAGTGACATTACCCATACTTTTTTTCTGGTGTATGTCCTAAACACACTTTTCAACAGGCAAAGTTTGTTTTGTGTCTAGCTGAAGCAGTTAAGGGCAGAGTGTTCAATATTACTTGGTTGTTTTGCCTCTACGGAGTTCAGGTAGAGAGAATCCATCCATCAGGAAATCAGATGAACTAATGGAATGTTTCCTTTGTAAATGTCCTTATTTATAGATAACTACAAACCCCAAAAATATTTTCCAGTGTATCAAACTATTATTTATAACTTTGGGTGTCTGTCCACATGTAGGTCACTGTTCACAAGTCTAAGCAAGGATCTAATTTGACGGAGGTGGATACTTGGAACCTAACACTCATTTTGAAAAAAAACCCCATATATGAAGAGTAACAGGACTAGGATAATTTTTTAATGTACCATGGCACTGCCAATAACTTTTTAAAAGTCTAAATCACTGCCTTATGCATTTCACCTTATAGAGACATTTCTGAAAGTCATCATCAAAAAACTATCTCAGCATTGCTCAACTGAGCTGTAACAAGTAAACTTAAAGGAATCAAAATTCACAGAATTATAGAACAGCCCAGATCCCTTCTGGAGAGGATCTCAGAAGACCATCTAGTCCAACCTTTCATGGGAAAGGGAGTCAGGGTGAGATTATCTAGCAACCCTGTCCAGTTCAGTGTCAAATATGATGGCAACTTTACAATGTCACTGGGGACCTTACTTCAGTGACTGATTGTTCTCAATGCAAAAAAATCTTTTTTTATACTGAGATGAAACCGTCCCTGGTAATTCATGCCGAATTTTGTAGTGAGAATGCATGCATCTGAATTTGTACTGTTGATCTTTTCCACTGATACCTACATTCCCTTAAAGTAACAGGAAGGTCACAAAGGATGACCACCACTGTAACACTGAAATACTCAGATTCAGGAGTAACACAATGCAAAAAGTATTCACATTTATTCTGGTGTCAGAGCAGCATGGCAATAGAGATATACCTAATCCTTTTACTTCAACAGCTGGGGCTTAAAGAGCAATATAAGATATTAAGAAACTTATCACAACCTTCCAATAGGTGACACTATTGGGTTTTAGTTCATTTTGAAAGAAGTTCTTTCTCTTAGAATTCTTTGAAGGCTTTTAAAGAAATTTACTATGGCCTTTTACTGCAGCATCATCATTACCAAAATAACCGCCAGTTCTTACACTCATCTTCTTACTGTTCATAGTGTAAGACACATAAGTAAATAGATCCAATTTGCTACATCATTCACAATAGTGATTGACACACTGTATTAACTGACACAGTGAATTCAGCCCTCCTATCTTCAGGCTGTGCTATGATTCCATTCACTATTTCACTCCTACACCACTTATTAAACACAACTCATTTTTATGACAGCTTTAAAACTGACGAGTTTTCAGCAACATAGAATCTGCAGCAGTGATTTAAGTGCATTATCCACTCTCACCACAGACAAGATCTAGAGTGACTTTGAACAAGAATTTGTGGAAAGATTTTTCCTTTTGAAAGAACTAAAAATGCACAATAATGAGAAAGCAAAAAACCAAAGCTTTGCAGTAATCAGCATCCAGGAAAACAATCCAGCCACCTTACAGAATGAAGTAAAACCAAAACAAAATAATTCCTCTTCAGATTAAAAATATATGTATATATATCCACTATCTTACAGAAATTCAACACAGAATAAAAAGTAAATTGTAGAAGACCCTGAGAAAATTTAGGTGTCTCAAATAATTCCTGGGATTTCAGGGGCATTTGAGTGAGATTCAACATATTTGCATTTTATTTGGAAAAAAACCCAAAAGTATGTCAAGAAGGCTAAGTCAAAATTGTCACAGATTTAAAACATATTTTATTAAAAAACACCAGCAAGAGTGTAGCAATGTTATTTTCATAAAAACTACAACAAAAAAAAATCCCCTTGATCTCTCTGCATAGAATTCAAGTTCTCAGCTTTCAGACAGTGTGTTAATATATGGAATGTCTTGTAAACAGATGTTTTCTAAAAATGACAGCGCCAATTAAACCTCAGAATTAAGAAAAACAGACACACTTACCAAAACACCTTAATGTGAATTAGTTCAATTAAAACCACTTGCTCGAGGTAGCTGTATTGCTGCTGATGCACTAAGCCCACGCAGCTCAGATGGTTTATATATTCACCAGTAACAGAAAACATGTAAAGAATACTCTCTTGTTCCACCAGAAAAACCACATCATCAGTTTGCTGGCGTACCAGGAAAAGAAAGTTTAACATGAACTAATTTCTTAATTGGTTGTCTAGCATTACAAGCAAGTATAACACAGCAGCAGGGAACTACAACAGCACATATACCCTCAGGACTAATAAACATCTGGACTGCATTAGCAAAGCTGATCTTGCTTTCACCCTACCAGAAGATAGCGCTTGAAGACTGCACACTAATGCATAAATCTTGCAAAAAAAGTGAGAGTTAACTTACAAACAATTTTTCTTCTATCCCAACTCGTTCCCTCTCTGGAGCCAGCAGCTTAAATTTAGCAGCGTAATGTAATACAATGAATTAATAGTAGTATGGACTGCAGACAATAATATTTATAAACCAAAATAAACTAACCAAATAATAATTTATTGCCTACTCAGTAGTTGATCTGTGTACTATTTTTACATTCCTAGATCCTGAATGTAAGACAGCAACAATTTAAAGTTTTGAGAAATTAACTTTTTACTGTGCTAACAGGTTTTAAGAAGTATAAACAACATGAAAAAAATATTCCCGGTAGATCTTTACTTTTTAAAAATACACTGCATCTTTGAAGCTACAAGAGTATTTTTTTCCAAAATACAGCATCTACACAGAGCATTATCTGTCAGTGACTCCAGTGCCAAGTGTATATTAACCAAGGAAATGCAGGGAAAAAAATGTACTACATTCTCTCCTTCTACCCAACATTAAACATAAAACAAAAGTGTAATTAATGCCTTATTACATTTACAACCATATAATCATAAGAAGATCAAATATGAAGTTTTAAGGATCTCAATACTGTTTTAATTTATATTTTAAAAGGATTTTAGTGGGTTTCAACTTTCTGTGCACAGGTATTTTGAAGGTGCGCATTCAGAGGCTGTGTGAAATAAAAATATTTCTGTGGTTTCGTTCACTCTTCTTCTGTTCTAGTGCAGTAAGATCTCACCAAAATAAGAATCTAAAGAACACAGTAAACGTACAATTCTTTTTGATATTATTTCTCTATCTTTCTGTAAATCAAAAGCCACCTGTGCTGACCCCTAACTGTAGGTTTATCATACTATAGGGTATTTCTATAGCTCATGTACATGTACAAACCTCGACCCCATTTTTTGGATTGTTACCTGCCAGCTTTTGGTAAGCAGTGTGTTACCACCTCCATTGAAAAGACAAATGACATGAAATTTGCTTAAAATAAATTTTTCCATGATATGCAAACTGGTCAATGATTTAACATTTTAAAAGCTGCTTTACCTTCATATTCCTAAACTAAACTGTAAAAATTGTTCTGCAATATCCATTGCTCCCCAACTGCCTGGGTTTTTTCCCCCCTCTGAGATATAGCAGGCAGAGGTTTCTTGAAGTCACACATCTCTTTCCTCCCTCAATAATCCAGCCTCAGCCACTCTGCAATTCTGCCAGCATGGTGCATCAATTACATGACTTCCAGTAAATATTTTTACAAAAGCTACTGGTGATCAGGGGATTAACATTGTGCCAGTACTTCCTGCAGTGACAAAAAAAATTGTTAACAAGTGACCAACGTTAGGTTAAGTAATTTTTCAGTGAGCTTTTCAATGTTAAGTCAAATATCAGCCATTACACAGACTTGCTCATATTTACATCATGTATATGAGCAAGATTAACTTAAAAAAAAAGACCCTACAAGATGTGCAACCAGGTGAATAGAGCTACTGTGTTTTCTCACCCATGATGTATCTTACAGTGAATTTTCTCACAGGCTACAATAGGAAGGGAAGGCTGATCTATAGCCTCCTGACTCTCTGAAGGGCGGCAGACTTCCTTACCAGCCTTAAACACCTTTGAACATTTTTTCCTGTGCACAGCGGGCCCTTGTCCTGTGCTACAGCCTGACCACCCACTGTTGCTTGTTGACCAAACACACAGTGCCTGGAGCCTGCACCGACGCTACCAGGATATGATTCTTTTCAAGGACACCGCATTGAGAATTTCAATTTGTCTAGGCAAGAAATTAGGCGAGCAGGAGAAATTACTGAAAAATTAACCCGCTCAGCAGATGGATAACTGTTTTATTCTTTCTTAAGTACTTTTTCTTTCTAACTTCACATTTTATAGTGATCAAGAAGAAAATGGATTGTTTTTCTAGAAAAGAGACGTGCATGGAAGATTAAAATTGATAGAATAAATGTTTTTGGAAGATATTTAAAAATGAACACTTTTTTAAATCTTAAGGCTAGTCTTCATTACTGTAAATGCATTTATAATGAAACTGTTCTTCAGTTTACGACAAAAAGGGTAACTGGGGCTATTCTAGTGGTGTTCTAAGTATTTCACAGCCTAAGGATATGCCTTACTGTCAGCCCTTCAGGCCAAAAAATTCTGATACAAGAACCAAGCATTCCAGTTCAGAGCATAAATAAAAATTACTTCCTTTTATTAGCTCCAGCAGACATTAAGATCATCAGCATTTTTGAAAAAACTCACTTAAACTCAATTTCCTGAAAAAGTACTGAAGACTGGAGCAGACACAGAGGTAAAATTCTGCCCACTGAAGAGTTTGAATCTATCTTCATTCATAATAATCTTTAAAATTTTGATTTTAAGCTACCTGTGTTGCTTTTTAAACCAAATATTTACTTTCTTTATAGTACTTTAATATTATTTAAAGTATTACATAAAATAAGAACGCCCCCTGAACTTCTGAACATGCTGGATTCTACTAAAATTTCTCGGTTACAGCAAACTGACAAATACAGGTAGTAAAAGAGGAAAATGAATCTGCTATTAATTTTTGTACTGATCAATTTTTATTCTCTCTCACTTTTTTTTTTTTTTTTTTAATTAATAACCCATTAAGGATTTGCTTGACATCTGCTGTCAAAAGGGTATTTCTGCCATGGACAGGGGATGTGGTTTAGACATGAAATGGCTCCCAGCTGCAAGAATTCTTCTTCCAGATGTACAGTAAGCAAAGGCAATGGAAGAGAACCAGCTGCTAGGATAACAAATTGAAAAGGCCCTTTTGACACAAGCCTTGCTGGCCTGTCTGATCTAACAAAGATGGATCATTCATTGCAAGGTGAATAGGATCTCAGTGTGGCACAGAAGAAAGAGCAACGTGGTCTAAGCATCCATTTCTCTCTTTCACACCACGTACAGCTGCTGTTACTCTGGCACAGAAAAATCCTGCAGAGTTTTTTACAATATCTGGAGAGCTGTGCCTCATACTCAGTGCTGCAAAAATCATACTTTTTTCAGCAATAAGAACTCAAAAAATAATGATAATAATTAAAAGAAAATCACAGTGACTGTACTGTCATACTTCTGTTTGGAGAGCTGGCTCCACATTGGGAACTTTAAAAGGTTGTGTATTATATATTTTGCAAACCAAAGAGCAGCAGAAACATCACACTGCAACCATGTCAGTGTTTCCATTTACAGCTTTAGTTTCTAATCAGGTTAGCTATTAACAGGTAGCTTATTTCCAATAATATGAAATAAAATCTCAATGATTTGCATCACAGATGAGTGATTTAGGTCACTCAAAGAGTCACCATCAAAGGTACTGGCAAAAGTGGTTTTAATAAGAATTTGTAGGAGTGAGATTTAACGAAGTTTGCATCAACCTGCTAAGAAATTAAGGATTTCTCAGCCAGTTTGATGATAACTGAATGGAGTCCGCACCCATTTTAGTTCAAAGGATCATGAAACCTACTAAGCCACTATTAAAGTCTAACCAAATAACCACTGGCCACACAGAAGAGTCTTAACCTCCACAGCTTCTATCCCTGATACTCGCATTAAGAATCCCATTGCTTAACTCCTTTTGGCTATCTGCCCAGAGCCTCAGGAAAATTTTAAACTAAACCTCATTTATTTACATTTATTTTCATGTCATCTTATGTCATTATGTTCTCCATGTTTCCTGCACTCCAACAAATCTGGGAAGCATAACCCATAGTGAAAAACTACAATTATGCTTTAATAATAGACGAATTGCCAAGTACAGCTACAAATCTTAACTGAAGGAAACCATTTAGTATCCAGGTAGCAGAACTGAAAGTCCCTAGATGTCTACAAATCATAAGATCAAAGGTCAAAAGCAGCAATTTGGGCTTTAGCCAATACAAGGCATAAAATACCAGCACAATTCGATTTATCATTCAAATATTTCTTACTAGAGATCTGATACATACTGTTTTGGGTAAGCATATGCTCTTCCACGGTAACCTTTATATTCATGGCTTGAAAAAGTGCTCTTTTTCCATTTTTTTCTGTCTCAGGCATCTCCTTCTCTTTAACATATCTACATACTAAGTAACAGCAGCAAACTGGCTTTACCTACTGGAAGTCCTTCCAGTGGACAAAACAGTGGGATATGACTAGATAGGTAACACCAATTCACCTATGCTCCAGGAAAACTTAATGACCATAAAAAAATTTTCAAAAACAATAAAGGAGCACAACTGCCTATATTCCATGAGTAAGGCAGACAGTATTTTAAGTTTTCTATTTAATGCAATAAATCCATATATTCACCAGCACTATTACATAAGCAGAGCTAGAGCTCCAGCCATTTGCACTTGGGTCCCACATCTACAGTTGCACCATTAACAAAAGAATCTGATCACCTGAGAAGCAGGAGAATGGCTTAAGACAAGGACAGGAGCTTGGGAGCTTTATGATTTGGGTATCCCCTGTACTGCCTCATATGCCTTTGGCAATGCTGTTTGGTCTCTTTGTCCTGGTTATCTGTACTTCAGTGTAGGAGAAATTCTGATCTGCTGTCTTATCTGTACTTTCACTCACTCCTTAAAACATGTGGGCTTGGAGTCAAGCAGTTTCTCATAATATGAACATCACATGCCTGCATTCTTTTTTGCCTCATAAATGAGGAAGATCTGCTATAGCAAGACAAGATGCTATAGCAAGATAGGCTAAAGGCAATGATGGGTGAATAACAACAGCCATATCTCAGTACACAATGAGACTTTAATCTACATGATGCAAGATTAATCAGCAAACCAACAGGGTTGTTTAGACTGAGGGGAAACATTACATCCATACACATACAGAATTATTCCTCAAGAGAAATAATACACTCCAAAAAGCTGCTGTGAAGTATTTCATATACAGGACTTGGAGAGAATTCTCCATCCTACCTGTACCCACTGAAATAAATGTAGCCAATTAACTAATGATCAGATTACTGCATCTATTATGATCAACGTCTATTACAATCAAAGGAAAGATTCAATTAAACAATTTGCTGTTGGCAGTTGTCAGCTTTTTAAGTCACAATGCCAAATTATTTGACAAAGCTTAGCACAGCCGGATATGCCCTTTCAGTTTTTGGAAATAATATTAACACAAGTTGGATTAACTGGAAACAGACAGTATTGGAAATACACAGGATTTCTGCTGACCCCTGAAATAAAATCTGAGAAAGATCTGGAAGATCATTACAGTAGTGTAAACTTGACACAGTTTCTTCTTTCAGGCTGTGTCAGAGACTATGATATTGAATGACATTTTGCACATCTAGGACACCATTCCAATTCCTGAATATTTCTTACAAAATGGAGTTCATCTCTGGTAATAGACAAGCCCAGAGTTCGTTGTTTTTTTTTTTTTTTTAAATTCTTGTGACAGTAGCAAAGGATTCACACTTAGATCAAAAATACACACTTAGATATCAACCTAAAACAAACATGTATTTAAATATATTTCTAATACACAAAGTTCTGATAGCACATTCCAATACCTTGGCATCTAAATTAGCTCACTCTTGTCCTTCATTTTGGAGACCCTTGGAAGTTATTAAGAGGAGGGAAATAATCAGGTGAGGACCCTAGAGAGAATATGGAAAACTAGACTTACTTCTTGTTGCTATTGGGGACTTTTCCTGAACGCCATTACTACTGGCCTGGAGAAGTCAAAACCTATTACAGACAATAGGAGAAGAAGCTATTTCTATATAAGAAAATGAAATTATTTCAGTTGTAATGACAAATGGGTCAGCTTTCTAGTTGTATGGAGACAACTGGAACAATTTTGTCCCATATAACACAGTGTTGGCTTATACTAGTGACTAAATTTGAAGTAAGTTCTCCTTAGAATTTGCTTAGGATTGTGTTTTAGCTTGTTTAACAAATAGTTGCAGTGTTATCCTTCCCTTCCTGAATGTATCATGGCCAGCAAATAAATTTTTTGAGAATATCTGCAGTTTGACAATCATTTGCAAAAATCCTGTCCAGAATGTCTAATGGTTTAAAAAACCAACCTTATCCAGGTAAGAAAAGCAGAGAGTTTGTCTAATGCCAAACCTATTTGAAGTAGCAGAAGTCACGTGTAATGACTCAGAGTACAGCTCTCCTTTCAAAACTAATAAAAAAGCAGCAAACTGCTTTGGCACAAGCTCAGCTGAAAGGTGAAAAATTTTGCAGAAACATAAAAATAGATACAATCTGCAACTGAGGTTTAAATTTACTATGCTGAAAAGCTTTGACTCAATCAGTTTGAACCCACAGATCCAGTTGGCAAAAGAATTAAGGTAAGAATAGACAGAAATAGCTGGTATGCTCAAGGTGGGACTACAATTGCTGTCTGCTTGTTCCAGCATTCATAATATGAAGACTGCCATCTGCTAGAAATAATGGAAATCTAGAAAAAATTTAATGCCCTTTTCATTAGAATACTAGTCTTCCTCCATCTCTTCCTCCAAATGCTTAATAAACAAAAAAGTAAATCTTCTTTTGAAGCATGTGTTAAGTGGAAGACTTAAATGTTCAAAATTTTATTATTATTTTATCTTAAAAAAAGCCTAGGAATTTATGAACATATAAATAAAATTTCTAACTTGTTTAAGTTGATTAGATCCCAGAGTCTTGCATAACCAAACCAAATGAGCAAATATCCACACTTTCCCTATTTGAAAAGCATACACCTATTAAAGTAGATTAAAATGCATGCCATGTCTCTGATCACAACCAGCATTGCTCTACTTGGCAGTTAAAACCAATCCTTCTGAGTTTTCTTTTTTCCTTCTCCCACTTGGTGTATGCCAAAATTAAAGATCTATGGAAAGTAAAAATCATGCTTAGCAACTTTCCTTTGTCCTACTAGATACTAAGTGAGAAATTCAATCAGCTAGGATTGATTCTTAAGTATTTTAAAACCTGTATAAAAAACTACACTATGTGGAACACCACATAGAAAGCTGGAAGAAAACTACTGGAACTGAACGAGCTGTTAGCATTTCTTTCATGCATGCAGAAAATATTACCTATTAATACTTGCATTTGTTAGGCATTCAAGCTATTTAAATTCCCTCTTCTGTGGGTCAAAGCACTATCATAATGCCTCCTTTAACATTAAGGCTGAGGTAAGCAGTTTTGTTGCAAGAAAAATACCAAACGTTGAGATTTTTCAAGGCAAATATAGGAATTTCAACATATTTTCCACGCATTCATTGGAGCCTGCATATCAAAAATACATAGACAACTAAAACAAAATCTGAAGTACTAAGTATCATCTTGTCTCTTTTTCTTGCTAAAAAGCCGGAAAATGGTCATGCAAAATTTTTCAAGTGAGAGAAGAAGGAAGCTTAGAATTATTAACCATGGCTGTTCTCACAAGTGAGTTTTGCTCCTGATAATTTGCTGTTGTGAGGCTGGTGGCGGTGCCTCATAGGGCTTTTGATAAGGAAAGAAGATGGGGGGGTGTGGTTTGGAAACATTCTGAACTTTGACCAGGATGCTACGAAAAGGGTGTGGCATTCCAGCTGGTTCCACAGCCCTTCACACAGTGTAGTGGAACAAAGATGGTCACTGCATACTTTTAAGCTAAAACTTGTGACATTGCTGTCACAAGTGATGCACTCCGTGGACTCCATACCTCATACCACAACCCATGCAACAGAGAGTTAAAGCCTCTGCAGAAAATTTACAGCACATTTTCTCAGTAAAACTTTTGTAGTTTCTCAGAATAAACACCTTATTTGGCCTGGGATATGCCTACACTAACACTAAACATGGGAGTTACCTGTAAGCCAAGGGATGCTAGATTCCAATATGCCTATTCATTTCAAAACTGGCAGCAAAGTTCTTGAGTCTCTATAAGACTACTTGAGAAACAAGGCACTGCTCCTATTTCCTAATTTGGAAATCCAGTTTTCAGATTTTTTGACTAGAAATTTCAGGCCAGCAGCCTTCCACCTGCTGGAAGGCTTTTTATAGGTAGGCTAATGTGATAGATCAGGTTAATTTGTAGCTAAGTTACTACCACACCTGCAAGCAATAGCTACACTTTTTTTGAGGAGCAACATTGTCAAAGACAAAATATAACTATGTATTCATATTGGTCTTAATAACTTGGCCTAATTATCCCCTTCATCCAGCTCACAGGTCTGTGCAGATTCAGTGTAACCTGGATTTTGAAACTTCGCACAAAGAAGAAGAGGACTCCATAATACCATCTATACATGTCAAGGAATTTAGCATTATTCCACTGTGCCCCGATGTCCTGTGTATCCATATACTAACAGAATATGTTGTGACAAAGAAATCTAACTGGCAGATTCAGAGAACAATCTAAACTTGATATGACATTAAAGAAATGTTTCAAGAAGACAGTATAAACCATGGATAATGATTGAAATTTAATGCTTTTCCCATGGAACGAGCCTAAAAGTTATAAATTAAGCAAAAAGAAAACTCCAACTGCTGTTTTGTTTTTATAACAGAATAAAGACATAAATTAAGTCAGTATTCAACTTTGTAAAAAGCTATCTAAATTGATGGGGAAAAACTAAAATATCCTCTGTAAACTAGAATTAAATAAAAGGCAATGTCACATTCCTAAATGTCAAAAATATATATATACACATATAAAGGTGAAATAAAAACAATAAAAATGCGTGCTTGCCTTTTTGTTCTTTAACATAGCTCTCCTTACAGTTGTGCATGAGCTGCAGAATCCACTGATGTTGAGCACCAATGCACTGCCAAGCTGGGTCCCCAGGCGCATGAAGATCAGAAAGATATCTGTAAAATGCAGTCCAAAAGTCACAGTTCTGACTTGATACACTGAAGGCCTCATTAAAACAGATCAAGTATGTAATAAGAAGTATTTTTTTTACATAATTTTAAGAATTCAAGAATAGGTATTAAGATACATTCACATCGACTGCAAACAGAAGTTTTGCATTCTCCCTTTTCAAGTAGTGAGGCAAAATTCCACCCAAAAAATTTTATAGAAATAAAAACCTTTAATATCATATTAATATGTATTTCCAGTTGTGTCTAGTAAAGCATGCAGGAAACCAAACTCTTTATCTGCAAGGTTTCAGTTTAGTGCTTCGGACTTGAGTGGAACCAGTGATAGCATCTCAAGCATATAAAACACAGTATTTTTCTTACTACTGTATATAATTGTATCATCATGTAATCTTAACAAGTAATTATAGAAGGAATTAATTTCTGGCAGCTCATTAATTTTAGCACATGCATGCACAAACATATGCAAATCAAGCTCCTGGGTTGTCTTTTTGTTTGTTTGTTTTGGTTTGGTGTTTTTTTGTTCACACACAGTCTGAAAAAAAAGAGGAGAGAGAGATAAAAAGGATTGTGGCTTCTAATTTGCAGAAGCAAAATACTGTCTGTCTTAAGAGAGAGGAGTATTAGAAGCCAGCTGTTGTGATTTAGAACAAAACACAAAAAGAATGTAGTCTCATGCGTGGCATTCTATCTAACAACAGTACTTTCAAAAGAGTACTTTCAAAAAGTGTTTTGCTCTACTGTTTAAGGCACTCTGTTACATTCTGCATTAATGAGACTAGGGACAGATTAAAAAAAGTCAAGATGCTTAAGGTGAACTATACTGTTATATTATCTTTAACAGCACAGGGAATGTTTACTCCCTCACAAAAGCTGTTCTACTACAACAATACCTAATGTTAATTAGGACTGTGTTAAATTCTGTCTTCTTTGACAAATGTCTGCAACACTTGAGCAAAAAAATAAACTTTCAAAGCAGGATTGGTTGGATGGATGAGAAAATTACAAAACAAACCATTTTGATAGGATGACACTTACAAATTATGAGCTCAAGTCCTTTTTAGTGTTATGGAGGACTTCAGTCTTTTCTTAGGCAGAAAACTTAAAAAAAGAAATTACCATGTCTTGAAATACATACATCTACTTGGCTGCAATAGTAAACTATTTCTGAATAGTATAAAATAATTAACAGTGCAAATACCCTAATACAATGAGAGGAAAATATGAATTGAAGCCTAATTACAAACATTAAATATCTGAATGAGAAAACTGAAAAGTATTTTAGATCTTGGTCAGCCTTTAGCTTCAGAAACATACAAAACAAGTGTGTCAAGGAAGAAAAAACCCTCATAAAACCAGCAGGGTTTATGCAAACTCTTTTATAATTTGGATTTTGTTAGTTTCATTTTTGCTGAAGTCCCCTGAAGAAAATTTACTTCATACCTTGCCTTTAGAAAATTTACACTAATATATCCATGTATATTTAAAGCAGTGAAACTAATTTAACAGTTTTGTAGGCTAGGATTCTGTTGATTCATTGAAACTAAATTTTTCCACATTCATCCACTCCCTGCTCTTCTGTATTATACTCCTACATTTGGAGTACATTTGGTTACATTAACACAGTCTGCTTTAACAAAAGCTGGGGTATTTTTAAAG
Organism: Cettia cetti; assembly: GCA_013401135.1. Classification (NCBI taxonomy): domain Eukaryota; kingdom Metazoa; phylum Chordata; class Aves; order Passeriformes; family Sylviidae; genus Cettia; species Cettia cetti. The sequence continues at coordinate 67,534 of VZUI01054404.1, forward strand.
ATTCAATAGTCCAAGGTAAGGGGCTAGAAAGCAAAACACCTTAAAAACAACCAACCAAAACAGCTAACCCCAAACACTCAAGCAAGAAACAATAAAACACAGCCAACCAAAAAAACCACAAAATAAAACCCAAATAAAAAACCAGAATCAAATCACATGCATAACTATGAGTCTTTCAAAGAATCCTTAGAAGAGGTCCTAAGACCTGGCTTAGGTTAAGCAGCTGCTCTTAAAAGTTTTCAAGTGTCACAGAGAAAGGGAATAGCCAGTGCTGCCTTCACAGACATAAAACGCTGAGCTATTCATCTTAAAAACCAATTCCAATTAATAGGCCATATTTATGTATCATCCAGGAAGGAGAAGCACTCAACATAAATGCACACAGGTCACTGTAGCATAAACTCACATGATGCATAGGGACCTAAGACACCAACACTGCCACCAGGCCTGGTGCATACACAAAACACTCAAGACCTCGTGCAGGTGTCTGAGCATTTTACAAATGCTTTCCACACAGCATATTTGGTCTGCTTCTTTTAGGATAACTGACAAAAACACTGAGATTGTCAAGACACTAGGAGCCCACACTGGTAGCATCTAAATCTCAAAAGCTTTCTAAATAAAGCCATCAAATGTTCCAGAGCACGCTGAACTTTGGCACCAAGGACTCAAAGGTTAAAATCTACAGCAGCTCATCTCAGCACCCCTACAACAGACATAAACTTTCTGAAAAGCAGAAAATCTGTAAATGTTAATGAAAACTGGGAAACTGATCATGTTCATGAAATACAAACAAACTTCATCGTTTAGCCTGAGTCATAAAAGAGCCAATACCACTTTCAAACAACATAACAATCTGGATTAACAGTCTGTAATCTGACTCAGGATGACTCCATTTCAACGTCAAGTCAAGCTAAAGTCTAAGACAAGTTAATAAGGAATCTACTTTGAGGGATGCAAACTAGCAGTGGTCATTTCAAACACAGCTTGCAACATGTCAGTTTAGAGAAAGCAACAAAATCTCAACATGTTTTCAAAATTTAAAAATTAAATTCAAATCTCAATTATGCTTCAATGAATTGTTCTCATTCAAGAACTGTTGTTCAGTCTTTCAATAAACAATACAGTACCATTCCATGGCCATTATTTATATAATCAAAGAGTCTTAAAATACAGCTTTAAAATCAGTATTCAAACCATAGTAAAACTAGTCACTACCCTATTTAGGAAACATTTGAATACATATTTAACACCATATGTCTGATGAAGGCACTAGGTCAATTATTACCTTATATAACGTTTCTGATCGTGCAATGTCGACGGAGTTTCAAGCAGCTTATCCAACAAAAGTTCTCGTAAAGCTTCAATTCTCGTTTCAACTTCAGCATAATCTAGGAATAGGGAGCAGGAATAAATTCAATGTGTCCTTAAGCAGTGCCATGAAATGAAAATTATGTTATATTCCTAGGATATCAGACACTTCTGAAGTTAATGTGAAAATCAATATAAATCATTTTATAACAACCCACATCTGAAAGTATTATACATGACAGTTTTACAAAACCAGAGAATTAAACTTTCAAGTCTTTCCAACAATATGTGAGAAAGATACTCAAAGTCACATTTTAATTACTGTAATCTTTTATATGTCCAGTAATAACAAGCTTAAATAAATAAATAAAATTGGCTGTGATTTCACATTTAGTACTATATACCTCGCTCAGAAAACTTGCCAGAAATATTGCCTAGAGTAATTGGCTCCTATAAATCCATAATTTATACGGATGAAAATCCCTATCAAAACCACGTAAAGCTCTTTGGTCTCCAATGTGCTTTTTAGCCTTTAAGTTAAAAAAAACCAACACCCCAAACCATTAAATAACATAACCCATATCTTACATTTTTTGAACACTTGAACCTCTGTCTTTCCAAAGAGGGACTTGGCTTTTTCGTAGTCATTAATAACCACATCATAATCGCCCTTAAAAAAAAAACAACAAGCATTTACATTTGTCAAAAAAAAAAGACTAATATCAAAAGGCTGCTTTCAGCAAATTGAATTTTTTTTCTGAAGTATTATACCTTCTGGATATTTCTTTCAATATTTAAGGGAAGATTGAAAAGAAATTTAAAGCGCTGAAGAACATTAAGTGCGTTTCTTGTTGAATCAGCTTTGTCCTTGCGACCCAGCACTTCTTGAAATAAGGTATCCGCTGTGTTACTGGCTCCTATTTCAAAAAGGGTGACAGTAAGAAAAAGTAGAGTAAGTAATCAGTTAAAATCACAAACAGATTTTCTTCATTTTATTGAGTTATTCAAGGTTTTCTTTATGGCAAATGAGTAATTATTGCTGATTTTCATACTTTTTCGTTCAACTGTGTTAACATTTTACAACTGCTGAAATTCTATTTCAAAGTGAACCACTTAGCATTTTAATGTGGTAAGACCCCTGTGCGATTAAAAACAATCACTTTTTCCTATTTCAAATGCTTAGCTTTGGTGCAGATATTTTATAGTTTGCTTTGGCTCTAGATCTACATTTTACAACCAAATTATGCATCTCAGGATATAGAAAAAGTCATAGAAAGCTTTATTTTTAAAAAAAGTATAATTTTATTTTGGTAATTAATGTCAGAGCCTCTAAAATTATCACTGGGTTTTGCAAACAATTTCTTTACGTTTTCAAGTCAAGTCCTAAAAATTATTAACAATATTTCAGCCACATAAAAGTTCCAGTGGTTAAGACAAAGACAATGTCATGACTAAAAAGTCTAACTAGCTGGTCACTGTAACAGAACCAATACAAATTGTTCTCACATTGCATTAAAACTCTTACTGGCTTCTTCACACACTGGATGAAGCCTTGGTCAACAATTTCATGTATTTAAGTCTCAATACTATCTACAAATACTATTCAATAAATATATTAAACATCAACTTAAAACTTTTCCTATCCAAACTAAAAAGCATTCTCTTTTCTAACAAAGATTGTTTCCTAACATAGAATATAGAATAAAATTTAATTTATAGTAGTAGAGAAGACTTACACTGCATATGAATATTTGCATTTTTCAACTTGCAACTTGCGTTTAATTAATCAAAAGAGAAAAAAAGTGGAACTGCTTTAGCCTCTTTTGATCATTGCCTGTAGAAGTTTCTACATTATCTGGTCTAGTGACTATACTTTAAGCAAAGATGAAAAAAATTACATCAGTCTCACTGGGTGGCTTGCATGCCATTTTCTCTAGTCAACACTGTGGGTGGCCTGCTCATGTTAAAAGTAGTCTTTGTAAAATAATTGTTATATCTAAATAATGTTTAAACTTTGTTGAAAATTTGAAGCCTTGATGTAAAAAAAGTTTTGTCAGGACATCTATTTCCACCACATACTATTCAGCATAGAATAGTTTAATCCATTAAGGAGAAATACACAATGAAAACAGTTATCTGGATATTGAAATACAGATCACTGTTAAAGTATGATTTTTCTCAAGGTTATAAGAAATGATTGTTTTTCTAGTAAGTAACATTTTGTTTGTTTGAATTTACATGTTTCTTGTCCATTCTTTTTAAAGTCCAGAAGCAATGTGCTGTACCTCGGAATTCAAGTTATATTCACGAAGTTTGTTTTGGTTTTTTTTTATTCAGTGCAAACCTTTTTTAAAAGGTAATTGACAACTGCAGGAAGACCACACTGATTTCTATCTTCATCTTTTTATGAAATCCTCAATTCAGGTAAATGATTCTACATTTTTTTAAGGGAACTTTTACTGTTTTATAAGAAATTTAAATATATCAAATTACTTATTAATGTATTAATGAAATTCAGTACTTCATGCAAAACAGGTCTATCCTTTTAGAATTAAAATACTGTAACATTTCTTCTCTCCTCACCCCTCCAAATTCTTTCTACAATAACAATCTTTATTTCCTGATTACTGATGAGCCATCCATGGATAAAGCTTCACTTCTTATATTGGCTATGTTTTCAAAATGGATTGTTCATCTACAGTGCATGAAATTTTTACTTCAAAATAAATCTCTAGTTATTCAACAGTTGTCTGTCTTAGAATCTGACAAAAACACTACATAAACGATTTTGATTTATCTCCTTTAAACATACAATTATTAATTAAATTAATTATAAGACACTCTATGTTTTTAATAATATAAATTTAACAGCTTGTTTAGAAATTAAATTGGGAAAAATTCCAGACATCTATAATTCCAGCTGAAACACCAACCTGTTCTTTTACTATCCCATGCCATTTCAATTCAAGAATTTGGAACTCTCTTAAAATACATTCAGATGCTGGGGAAAACATGCTCATTGTTAAGGCTTTGTAACCAGCTCACACAACAGCCGTTGTCTCTCAAAACATGCACCTACAGTCCATAAAATGCACAATTCAACTAAAGAATTAAAGTCATTTTTTAAAGCAGTCCCTGCTAGTCATAGATTAAGGAAGCTTTTCAATGGTCAGACAAGGAACAAAGCTTTGATCCTAAACTACTTTGCATAGTATTATTTACTCTTTTTAAATCCTTGTATTCCTACTTCCCTGCCTCCCACCCGTCATGACTTGCAAAGTATCGTGAGGAAAAGCAGCCAATTCTTTTCATAGAAGAACCAAACTTCAAATCACTCTGAAGTGTCTGGCACAAGTTCCTCTACAGATCCAGCTGGAAAAAGACATTTTGCATTGTCTACACACAGAGTTCAGTCACCATTTATCAAATGAAACAGTAATTATATTTTACAGTAACTTTGTCTTATATTGGTGTATATAGGAAAATATCACAGACCTAAATTTTTGCTTTTTTATTTAAAATCTGTCACACAATTTAGTAAAAGGGGAAGTGCTCTTCAAGCAGTCTGTTCATGGTGCATGACATGGCCTAAATACAAAGAATTGAGGACTGCACTGGAAAATTTCAGCAAATGCTTCTTTTTCATCTACATAGATGTACCAAATATTCTGCACACATACACACAATACAATCTTTATTTAGAGGTGTAAGGTTTTATGTGGTATTTTTTGGTGATTTTTAAATTTTTTGCCAGTTTGGTTTTTTTCATTTCAGGCATCAAGATGAGGGAATAACAATGTTCAAACTACACCTTTATTGTGAGCATCAAGGAATCCTTACTGAAAAGGAATCCCTACTGAAAAGGGCTAGAGCTGTTCACAAAACCCCCTGCTTTCTTTGTGCTCCACACACAAACACACATACAGTCACTGCTTTCTTCATACCAGAGAAGAAAAACAGTGAACTTCCATGTCACTTTCTTGATTTCATAAAACACACTCAGACTTTCCAACACTGAGTCAGCTATCTGCATGTCATTCCTGCTTATTGATACAGCACTAAGGGAAACATCCTCTGTGAAAAAATCACAATGAAACAAAGTAAAATTATCTTGGCAGAAGTCCCAGAATTAAAAAAAAAAAAAAGCAACTTTTTTGATCTGATGAAACGCATACCCAAACTGCAGCAAATTCAAGCCACCTCTCACAATGCAACCTCACAGCTAATAGAGAGAAAGAGGAAACAAAGTACTGACAGCTTTTCAAGGTTTCTAGTAAGAATGCTCATGCCAAATAGTCTAAATGCCAGCACATTAGGTGACTGAAAACATCTTATAACTGGCTTTTTTTCTGCCTTTACTTGAACATCTGACAATCCTGGTATTTAGGTCACCTCATCCTTCTACAGTTCTGTCTATCCATATAGTTCCTCTGTTTTCCTCATCCACTCAAAATTGTGATGCCATCAAAATTAATCTAAAGCAAACACTTCAGAACATCTTTATTTTGATATTTATTTCCTTTGTTATCACAAACACTGCCAAAAGTCGTGGCAACTGTTTCTACTTATTTCAAAAGATGTATCATCACACCCTGGAACCACTATCACCAAACAGGGAAGGAACGAGAGAGACTGCTTTCTACTTTCTACAGTATTGCTAGGAAAATATTAAGGCCTGTTAGAAAGTCCAAGGTCCATAAATAGTTGCTGCTGGAAGGACAAAACTTACTGTTCAGTACATTCTCCAGTTTTTGCGTCATGGATCCTTCTACTTTTTCCGTTCCATCCGCTTCCAGTTTTTGATGGATTGCTGGAATAAAGTGTCTAGTTAAAATGCAGAACATTTTAATAGGTGGGAACACATTACATCAAAGTGACACTTTTAAACATTTTTAGAATCAAAAATAAAGTGTTATTTTTCTTTTTAGACACAAAAAAATACAAACATGCTTCATGGCAGCAGAGTCTAGTAGAGGACAGGGCTCAGAGCCAGACACTGCAGAGTTTTAACCATTACTTTGACACTGACTTCTTGATACAGGAATGCTTAAGAAAAAGCCCCACAGAATAATCCATTAGCTATTATAATCTAAATTAGACATGTTGTACAGGTATTAATTATAATTTGTATTTTGAAAAGTACCATTTAAACACATAATACTTCTGCTTTTTAAGTCACTGATGTCACAGAAAAGAAATTACCAATAATTAAAGGGTAGAAAGAGAGTCACTGGGAATCTGGATGATCCCAAAATCAAGTGCTAGAGTATTCCCCCATCACTTCTTCTCATCTACAAAAAGGCACTGCTAAAATACAGATTAAGTGTTCCGTGGAGCATTAACCATTATCACAATGCATCTGTGTAATTTTGCTCAAAACAACAAGAAAACAGAGGGGAGGTTGCTCAATCTTTTTTTTAAAGATGCTATTTTTCTCCTGTCCTAAAATGCTAAAATCCCAAACTCTTATTTCTTTATGATATTACTAATGGAGGTGGAAATGGACAGTATCAGCACTAATTTTTTTCTTTTACTATAATTTATTCTAATTTCTTTTTCAGAGAGGGGCAGACTTGCCTGATGACACTATCTTACTCTGAAAATATGAACAGCAAATGTAGTGTACATAGTTCTTTCTTCTACTTCCCCTCTCTCACACAGCCCTCCTTCCCTCTTCTACTGTTCAGCACAACAGCACAAGCCAGCATTTCTCTCTTTCAAGTTATTATTCTTGTATACATGCAGCACATATAAAATATTATTTTTCTTTCAAATTTTTAATCTGTTAATGTGTAAAATCTGCTTTATCAAACAGCCATCAGCTCCTACTGCTTTAGATATATTTGAGGCTTAAAAAACCTTTCCTACTGCTTTCTGCTGGTTCTTAGTAGAATGGAGTGAAACTAAGCTACCCTTGAAAACAGTGATACCCAGTGCTTTGAAAAAAGCAACTAATGATATGTTTTAGTTCAAAACACAGACACAGTTCTGAAAGTAGCCTCTCAATTGTTCCATCTTATCTTGCCCTGGTTTGTACGACAACCTGAGCTCCCCAACTGGATTTTTTTAAGGTGAAACAACATTAGAAGAAGCACTCCAAGACTACACCTGATGTGCTGAAAGAGATACCTGGAATTCAATCTGCTGGGTGAAATTTGAACTAGGTCTGAAATATTGCCATAAACTGCCCATACCATGCATACAGAGATGCCACTGCCAACTGGTTTCCTCTCTGGTGCCATCCCTACTTGCCCATGCCATGTAGGTGCAAGCTAACAAGGGAACAAGGACAGGAGGAACCCTGTGCCCTTAGTCCTACTGCAATGTGTGAGCGAGGGTGGCTATTCTGAAACAGGATGGCCCTTTACAGTCTTCAGCCCCTTTAAAGGAGGAATTGGGATGAGACAGAGGAGACAGGTGAATAACACCAGCGTGTAATTAAAAAAAAGAAAAAAGAAAAAAGAAGGAAAATTACATTGTTCTCAAACATCCAAATTTGACCCTTCAATCCCTTGATCCTACATGAAGAATTACAGGAAGTCTTGCTTTCATGAAAATACAAGAGCAACTATTCTCATTATTAAAGCCATCAGAGGGGTAAAAAAAATCTAATTAGGACACCACATTTCTTACGACAATCAACCCTTAAATGAAATGAACTAAAACTAAGAGATTCTTGCATATTTTAAGGACAGAGATCTATCTTAAAAGATGGTGCGTTGTTAACTGTTGCACGTATTTTGTGTACAATGTGGACAGCACTTACTAACAAGAATATTCCACAATTTTATTACACAAACATTAATGGCTCTACTGACATGATTCCATTTCTATATATCATTTTCAGTCAGAGGCAGCCACTTACTGTAGTGCAATTAATGTTACATACTGAAAAGCAAGTTCAGCAGAAGAGCAACCACAACATAAACAGACATTTTAAAGCCAAATGTTGCAAGTACTATTGGAATCGCATCAAACTGTAATGACTTTAATTTACATATTTTGAAATCATTCTGTGAAACATACTTTTGAAAGATACTTTAAAAATAGAAATGGATAAAAATCTAAGCTACATACTGCCTCAGAGATTTTTAAAATTTAACATTTTGAAACCATTAATTACATACCATTAATTGCTGACCAATTCAGTATCATGTAGTTTCTGAAGGGGGCACACCTAAGCATTTGCAAAACCTCTATCAAAGCATACATACTGGCAACAAAAGGTAAAACACAATAAGGACTTCTTTCTTGTACATAAGTTCTAAAAGAGCACTATTTCTCATATTAGAACTTTCAAAAAGTCTCGAAATATAGCTTCTTATTATGAAAGCAGCTTATTTAGAAAATGTGATTTTATTAAAGTTAAAATACCATGGTCTTTAACCAGTTGCTGAAAGTTAAAATACATCTTCCCAAAGCACTTCTCTTTCACATCTTGTACAGAAAAAACCACACAATAACAATGTACTATTCCCTCTTCTTCCTTTTAGAAGGTAGAAAATAATTTTTTTCACATTGGTAGCTTTTATGCATAGCAACCTGGAAAACAGTATTCAAGATTCTTAGTTTGAAAATTTTGATGCTGGAAACCCAGGAAAAATGGTCCTATTAAATCAATTCATCAGGCACTTTCAGACAGAGAAAAGTATGTCAGCGGGGCAAAAAAAATAAAAATAAACCAAGGTGTTAAGTTTCAGAAATGTGGAAAGCATTGCAGAGTACAGATAAAGGCAAATTAGTCATGTGAAGCTAGGAATGTAAACCAAAAGGCATTTCTGAACAATTGTCTGAAATAAGGTGTTTTAGGACATTCTGTAAAGTCTAAACCTACTTAAATTACTTCGTGTTCACACAATAAATTTGTTATATTTTCTTCTATATGTTTAGGCTACTTTGTTTACTGTAGCTATTTTTACACATTATATTCAGATTTAGCAAAAGGTACATTCATTGTGTTCCAAAAGAAAAAAGTCTTAAGTTTTTGCAGTGAAAAAGGCTTTCTAATAAAGTCTGAGCTAACTCTATTTGTATCAAATGATTTTGAAAAAGCTAAGTGCATGTTCTTTCCATGGGGACCAAACAAAAAGTCTTTGATTTACAAGTTTAGACAAGTGATACAACACGCAGTCAAGAAAAGTATCTGCAGACACCATCTTTGGAAGGAATCTAGAGACACTCATGCTATATTTTTCCCTTAAAATGCTAAATCCATCTAATAGTGGGATGATGCTGTTTGGGACAACCCCTGCTCTCCTGTACCCAAAGGGCTTCCTTTTGCTTGATCTAGCAATCACACAGCTGCAGGGCAGCTGTAGTGAGATCATTTGGTGCAAAACTAACTCACTAAGGAAGAAATGTTGCTTTACTGATCAGTGAGCTTGTCTAAACCTTGCCTCAGTGGCAGCACTGCAGTATAAGGAAAGGAGCATATGGCCAAGGGAAGGTGGAAAGCCATCCTACTCTTCCCACAGTACACAATACTTAAAGATTACCTTCAAGCAGAACTTCTTACCCTCAGCTCTTCACTGGCTGCAGTAAGAAGAGTAAGGAGAAAATTTTAGGTTTTTGAAGGTTTGAACAAAAGGATGGATGAAATTTTTCTTGAACTGCCAGTTACCCTGGATTTATCTGACATAAACTATACAAGTTGGAAAAAGGAGTTGGAAACCTAGCAGAATCTGCTCCTTATTTTTAGGAGCTTTACTGTAAGAAGCATACCATAAATAAAAATGAGGAAAGGCTATATCTGGATGCTTCAACTAAGGCCATATAATTAACTGTATTTTGTATCATCTTTGCCAGTAAGTGTTCACGTTTCCTGGCTAAGTCAGAATATTTAAAGGCTTGCAAACTCCACAGCTGCAGGCAGATACTGATTAATAATAGTGAAGAAACTAAGTTTAAAACTCACAACCTCTAACTGTGACTAAATACACCAGAACACATGCAAATTTCAATCTGGCAAATAAGCCATAATACAGACCTTGTATTAAAATAAACTGCAATTAATTAATTGCTACTTGTGTTGAAAACAATTTTATTTAATCTAAGAAAGGATATGGGTTTTCTGTTAGATTTATGGCAACCATAAATCTATTAAATTAAACCACAGTTGCCAGGATCATGCAGCTTTGATTTGCAAATTTCACACTTGATTTCCTCAGTAGATATTTTTAAAACATATTTTGAGATAGGCACCAGATGTGGCATTCTCAAAAGCTCCTCAGCCTCTCAGCTCAAAGCAACACAGATTAACATTTTCTACCATTTTCTGACTAAAGGATGGCTAGAAATGCATTTGGCATATCTGAAAATCTTACTCATTTTCACAGAAATGTGGTTAAAGAAAAAAGTACTTGAAATAAATCACATCCTTTAGTCAGATGCAGAAAACAGGAGGAGAAAAAATAAAAGAAGGGCAAGGCCAACTCAGCAAAGTATTTCTGAAGATCTGATGTGGTAACTAAGAACCTGGCATGAAAGAACAGTAATGGAGGGATGAAGAACACGTGAGAACAGTGCCAGGATTCACGCCCAATGCATGAATAAAAATGCCTCTGGTTTCCTTTATTGGAGATTAATGATTTTTTGTAATTTTATCCAAATATAAGAAGGTTATTGATGAAGACAATACCCCTATGTAAGGTAAAAACCTTTCTGAATGGATTCAACAGGACTTCAAGGCTGCATATAAAGAGGAGCGCAATAAAGACAGCATTCTATGAACAGAGCTCTTAATACATTACTCTATGAAAATCTAAAAAAAAAAAAAAAAAAAAAAGTAGTTTTTTCCTATGGCCATTAATTAATAGCATTAAGTCTAGTTTGGTTTGGTCATTCCTACAGTGCCCCTTGAGAATTCTAGATATTTTTGTATTGGCATAGCAAACTTGGCTTGGTTTGGTCATTCCTACAGTGCCCCTTGAGAATTCTAGATATTTTTGTATTGGCATAGCAAACTTGGCTTTGTTTTGGCTAACATTACTAATCCTATCAAAAATGACAAAATATTGAACTAAATGCTGTATTGTTTTAAGTTGCCTTTTTGTGTTTTGCTTCTCTAGAATTTACTTCTTCAAGCTTGTTTACCAACACAGTGCAAAAAATCAAAGAAAATGGACAGACTTAACATGATATTTTAAAGGAATTAAAGCACAGCGCTAGGAAGGGAGGCTTTATTGATATATAGACCCTGGAAATTTCAGTCTAAAAACATTATAAGACCAGACAACTTGTTCTCAGATGGAGTTATATTAAAACAAGTCTGATATCTCTGGGCAAATATCTTGGAAATAGATGGGAAAATGTGGCTTATTATTCTGCCTATGGATGCACTAAAAATTCCAGGACCGGATCCAGGCTTTTGCCAGAACATTTCAGAGTTAAAGAGTACAGAACATGCTATTCTCTCCTTACTGGCACTAATGTTCTGCATCTGTGAAAGGTAAAAATAGCAAAAATAAAAAGCAGCTTTTAAATGTTGCATTTAAAAGGTGCTATGGAAATCAAAATGGAATAATGCAGCATGAAATTAAGGTGGTTTTATGGCTTGCAGGATAAGTCTGGATAAAATTTAATCATAGGTAGCTTTTTTGCACACTTGCAATCAATTGCAGAATTTGCTGTTCGAAATTTGCAATTGCAAAATTTATCTCTCTCTCTACATGCTTTACCATTTTTCAAATTCAAATAAAAAAGCTAACTCATCTGTAAAAAAAACCCAAGTTCATAAAATATGACAGCCACACAGTAACTATAAGCTGCCCAAACTGCATCACTTTGGAGAACTTCTGCTAGTAATTAACTCACATCTCTAAAACAGTAACTGAAGAAGATGCTACATGAGCAGTCAGCATAAAATCAAATAGAGACTTGGGCAGAGAATTTTCACTATGACCCGTGACAATTCCTGCTGTTTCCCATGTTTTCTAATCAGATTTTCTCTTGCTTGAGACGAAAAAAAAACAAAAACAAAAACCAGCTCCCTACACAATGCCATGCCAGGACCTGCATGAAAGGAAAGTTTGAGCCTTTTATCAGTTGTGCTAACTCTTCCTTTTATAAAGTTACATTAAAGTAACCATTTGTCTGCTACAAAAATTGACTGTAAGGACTGCATGAAGAGGAAGCATTCACCTGAGACTAAACTATTTACCACCACTTAGATAGTTTATGGCACCCCTTTGTCATGTCATCTTTCTCTCAGAATTCATTTCTCATTTTAATGTCCCTCTTGTGCTGAAAGATCAGAACACAAGTTTTCAACAAGTAAAATTAAATTAAGTTTAATTTAGCACGGCCATTTTTAGAATGCCTAATTTAGCACATCTATTTTTTCATTTTGAATGCTGAGAAGGCCTACAAATGTAAGGACAAAATATGAAGCAATGATAGTACTTATTGCTCTCAGTCAGCTTTTAAACGTGTCTTTAAGGTGAATCATCACAAAGATGATTGAAGTATTCAGATAGGACCCACTTGGAAAACAAGACAGTGAGCTGAGAGCACATCAGCTATTGCTTCATGATGACCACATGGAGGCATGATCATAATGCTTAACTAGAAATAATCTAACTTGCCCCTTCTATGGAGCACACAGATGCAGGGGAACTGCTACTCTGAAGTGACTGGTATGCTCTCAGACATGTATGCGATACATGAAGCATCATTTTTTTATTCTTGCCAGATTGTTTCCATGGCCCTATTCTTTCTTGTGCTCTGCAAATTATCATCTTTAAAATCACTAGTTGTAACAGCAGATTGCTCTTATTCTTCCTCCAAAGACAATATGCTATCACTTGAAGTAGGATGAGGAAGACAACATTAATAGACACATCACACAGAGAATTAGAGCTATTCCAGACCTTTCAAATCACCTGCACAACATTTAGGTAGCAATCATATATTTGAATTTGATTTGATTCATACTATTTGAAAAAAATATACTTGAGAATAAAGTAAAGCAAAAGTGTGAATTAGATTTGTTACAAAACAGCCATGTGACAACAGCAAAACCTATCCCAATGCCACACTACCACGCAAAAACAGTCATGCACTAGCATTTAATTGGGTAAAACAAAATCATTTCAAAATTAATCATCAATGTAGTTTGCAAACAGAATCACTACTGAAAAATTGTGTTTGCTCTATATAATCTCTTTAAATTCAAATGCAACAAAACTCCTTGAAAGTCTGAAGTGAAGGACACATTTATGACAGACGAGTATCAGTTTTTAGCTCCTCAAATTCCCGTTCTGGCTCAGAATTGAATATAGCTCAGGTCGTATTTTTTGTTTTACTTCCAGAGAAAATGAATTTAACAGACATAATGGCAGCAGCACAGACTTATTCAGCCTGAATCCAATCCTGGATAACTAACATGATCATTCTAAGAATAAGCCTTAGGGAATGAACTGTAAAAATAGTCTACAGGAAGAAAAAACCAAACCAAATCAAAAAAACCCCAAGCATTGACCAGATTAGGATCATTTCAGCTAGGTAATTTCAGCCACACTGTGGTAGCTTATGTATTAAGAAAGGTAGTAGACAAAAGGTCAACTATACATAGTCCAAGGTCCCTATCATGAAGGTATTCCCACAGGCCACACATCTGAACAGGAGTGGTAAAGGGAAAAAAGAACAGTGCTGTAATAGCCAGCAGTGCTTCTTTTGTACAGACTTCCTGAAAACCACAAAAAATGTGTTCGTATTTGTAATTGCAAAAAAATGTTGCCATGGCAAACTAGAGAGGCAAATCTAAATCCCAAATTTGTTCATGATATCTGTGTTTTAAAGACATTACAGCATCTCCTATACCTACCAATAGAGATGTCGTTTTTGTGTGCATGAGCAAATGAAGTAGTCATTTTCCCTATTTTTTTTTTCCTTTTGTTTAAATAAGAAGACACTTATGTTTCTTCTTCTTAGGCAGCCTTAGGTTCATTGCAAAGAGCATTTCAGAAAACAATATACTGAAAGAAAATTAATTTGCTAACTCTCCTAACGACTTCTGTGTGGGTTCTGATTTGCTCATGATGATAAAATATGTCTTAACTACAAACATATAAACAGCCACCCTTTTAGGAATGCTACTTTCTAGGCTGCAACTAGAATTACAGGAAATGAACCAGCTGAACTCCCCGACACTGACAAGTGGGTCAAGTTGAGATAAACCCTGCTCCCCTCAGCTCAGTTTACAGCTCCCTTCAGCTGACGAAACAAACTTCCTGTTGAACATCTCCTCTGCAGAGTCACTGTCAAACTGTCAGCCAAGCTAACAGCCAGAGAGACATGGGGATCTGATAAGGCTGCTCTATTTTCCCAGAAATTAAACCAAACAAGGATGGGTTCTGGTCTATTTGAGCTCTTATTTTCTTAGTAAACAGCCTCTAAATCACAAAATACAATAAACATCTTAGGACTGCTTTTTTATGCTTCCCATTGCTTATTTCTGAAAATATTAATAGTAATTTAAATGTGAAATAGAGTCTGATAGTACACTTAAGATAAGACAGAACTTACTGGTCCTAACTAATGAAAAAAGCTGCACAATAACCATTAATTCAGGGTTTCCTTAATCAAGGTAACAGATTTGAAACAAGCCTTGTTAAATATATATGAGTTTTAAAAAACATGTATAAAAGCTGTAGAGGAGTATGAAGTAACTGGAGAAGCAAGTGTTATACCTCCTAATATGATCATCCTAGGAAAAGTTATCCTGTACTAATTTAGGGAGACTTAAGAGAAATAACTGCTTACAAGTAGCTTCGTTCTATAACTAAAATGAAACAGACCTGCAGTTTATGAAGCATAACCACTAGGGTCAGAAGATGCATTCTAAGATATCTGAAGGGGAAAATTGAGAGTCTAAATTTTTTCCTCAAAATATTCCTATCTTCAGAAAATAAGATTTTAGAAACCTTCCCAAAGCAAGAGAGATAAAAAATATCTAAAGTAAAATGAACCAACTCAGAAAATTTAAGTCATATTGGAAGACAGAAAATATATTCGGTAAGGGTTTTCCCTTGAGTCACTTTTCATCTGTGGCATTTGTATGCTCAGCTTCAAATAATAAAAGTTTGCAGAACAATGGCTATGTCCCTAAGAGTTTGTGTTAAAACAATTGTTCAGCTTTCAAATATAAACTACTCCTCACGTAGCTTTATTGAAATGCATATGAATTCCAGTTGCAATTTTTTAAAGGAGAAAATATGACAAAAATTCACCTTTATATGTGTAAGGGCAGAAAAGTGCCATCACATCATCTTGCACAATCACTGCCAAGCCAGATTATATTTTTAATTTAATGTTCTTCTGTTATAAAGCTTGTATTTCATAACTGCATGCTGAAGAATTAATGGGGGTTCTGTTTGCTTGGAGGTTTTTGTTTGTTCTTTAAGTCTGCATCTGAGCTGTTTCCCTAGAACAATGCTATTATTGCTTATTCTTATTTCTCAGCATCTTTCATTTGAGAAAACTTCAGTGATCAAATGCTCAGGAAAAAGCATTGTCATCTGGCAGTAGGGTTGGATGATGGCACCGAAGAAGTCCTTTTCTTCTCCTTGCTACTGGAAGCCACATCCAACTTAATAGTTGGTTGTACCTACCACAAGTTCAAGTCTTTAAAAAGTTATGCAACTTTTCCAGCTATACTCTCTCAAAAATATCCTGCATAAGGAGGAAGAACGGGCAAATAAGTAGTTCTGCATTCAAAACTGAAATTCATACGCCATAAGAGTGAGTTTATTGACTGAAAAGAAGCAAAACCCCTTTTGCACATGCATTTAATATGACATTTCAACTGAGAAATGTGTATTAAAATGCTACAGAAGGCAGCTGTGACCTGTACTGCATCACCATTAAGAATTTGGGTTCAGAATTCAAAAACTAAGTATTGTATTGATGCTGCCCTTGAACTTCAGTGTTACCGTTTTGAATTTATAAGAGTGAGGCCTAAAGTCTCTAATTTCTTTTACAACAGCATCAAGGTTCCATTATACCTCTTTAATTCACTATATATTCCTTTTGAGCACTAAAGGGAGATCACTGAGGGGAAGACAAGCCAAGCCATTTTGGTTACAGACAAAAAGTGACATCAAGAACCCCTTGAGTCATCCCAAGTTTAAGTTCATAATTTAGCTAAAGGACAGAACTGATAAACCCTGATTTTAGGTTTAAAAAACACTGATAAAGGTAAAAGATGCAAAACAATATTACAGATTACAAATTTTAAAAATTGAGACTATGGTAGTTAATAAAATAAAGGAGGTTGCTTTCCCTACCATTATATTATTAACATTTCTCACATTACTACTTGCTTGTTGACCTCCTCATTTATCAGAAAATCAGTCTCCAAAGGCAAAATGCTACTAAAGGGTAGAACAAAAGAAAATTACTCCGTTGTGCTCTGCTTTTCTAAAACCCCACAACATTTATGGTCTGCCTTATTTTTCTTCTAATCCCACTAAGTATTTGCTGTACCAAGAAATAATCTGACAAGGTAACACTGTTAGCACTACTTTTAATCCATAGCAGCAATTTCTTGAAAACAGAACTCTCAGTATTTTAGAGTATTTGATATTCCATAGCAAAGCAGATTTGGTTGTGAAAAACAAGCCACATTTCAATATTTATGTGCAATTATGTTTGAGACAATTTAAGAAAAAAAATAGGATTTCAATATTTTCAAGATGTGTAAGAATTACAATGAAAGCCTATCATTTTTCCTAGCATTTAATGAAAACTCAGCTTAAAAAGGTGAAAGAATGCCAAATAATGGTTCTTCTCTTTTCCTATGAATACCACCACGTTCTTCAGCTTTTCTGCTAAATTCTTTAATACTTTTGTTATTGAACCTAGTTAGACTTTGGCCAAAGGGGTCAATGACCAGGATGATAATCAGCACACTGGTAATGAAAAACCTGTTGGGGATGGTATCCTGGACGCTGTTGCTGTCTTATCCAGACCAGAGCCTCATTAGACACTAGCCTACTACCATAGCCCACAATGAGGTTTGACCTGCAAGACACTTGATGCTTTAAGAATGTGTCTCTGTTTGTTTATATACAATAAATATATATATATATATAAATGGCAACCATGATAATCCCACTAGTGTGCTGCATGCTTCCCAATGGCAAGCAGAACAGAAAGGCTCTCTCTCTGAAAGCTCTCTCTAAACAAGTGTCTGGATATTCATATTAATATTACCATCTGACAGTTGAATAGGGCATCATAAAATCAAGTTTTTTCTGTTGCTAGAGTTTGCAAATCACATTAATATTTACTGCAGTTTAACACTTCTCTTTCCTGCACTTGTGGTTTAAGCAACTTGATCAAATACCTTCAATTCCTGTAAGATACAGTTGGTGACATCTTTTGCAAATAAACCACATCCATCATCTAGCCAGTTCTATCTTGTGACCAACACAACACAGATTTTGGGCTCATTATACAATTTTAGTACAGACTGAGAAGAGAAACAATACTTCTAGTATTAAATTCAACCATATATGCACATAAGCATTTTCTTTTACACTGTAGTTAGTAAGTGCAAGGCATCTTTATACCTGACAGAGCATCTTGTGCTTCAAAAAATGTGCTGAGACCTCCTTTCACATAAGCTAGGCTCCCTTCATTTTTCTTGTTGGCTTGTTTCTTCAAATTCACAACAGCCGTTTTGAGCTGATCAAAACTGAAAACAAACAAGAAAACCTCAGAGACATTCAAACAATAAGGTCAGCTAATAAATAAACAGAACAAACTACTTGGAAAATAAAGCCATTTACTTTCAGAACAACCAGCAGAGGCAATGCTAATGAGCATGCTTTTCAATAATGAGAGTTTATTCTTAGTCCAATGATCTCAGTTTTTTAGTTTCAACTCTAAGTAGAGGACTCCTGTCACTTGTGATGGAAGAGATTTCCTTGTGACACAAACTAGTCAACATGTTTTTTTCTAAATATGCAACATTGCTCTTACTTAACTGCCTGTACTATATTACAGAGGTGACAGTAGAATTCACTACACTTAGTATACAGTAGATTAACTACTGAGATAGTAGAAGTCTCTTTAATAATGACATTTGTTTAACTCTGCAGCTTTACTCACAATCCTTTTGCCCTTTTGTTTCTGAATTAATTCAATTTTTTTGTTGGTTTGGACATATAGTTCAGAATTGAATATAGTATTAGCTCAAAATAAAGAAAAGCTAATCAGATTCCTGCTTTATGAAGGTATGGTTTTTATAAGCAATCTGCTGAAATATTTTTGAAAGACATTTCAAGGACAATACTAACTGCCAACTCGTCATTGTTGTTGGTATGGTAACTTTCTTTTTATCTTAGTTTCCTAATATTTCTCAGTTTTGCCAGTTTACATTTGATTTCACATCTTTACTTTTTGCAAACACCTGCAATTAATTGAGAAGTCTTATGCTGTGAATAAATCTTCATTAATTGTAGATAATTTTTTTGTTGATGATGATGATTAATAGGACATCAGTAGTTATATTACTTGATTAACTTCAAAACCACCACCATGAAAAAGCTCAGAAATACAAATATAGCATATAATTTTAATCCTTAAAGTCTTTCTTCCTAGTTGCAGGCCAAAGCAATCTCCCTAATACAAAAAAAAAAAAACCCAAAAAAAACAACCCAAAACCCTGCACTACACCTCTGTGAGGTGAGGGATCAATGAAGTAGAAAACTAAGACATAAGACAATTTCATCAATATTCTGCTCATTTTAAAAAGAGCTGGTACAAAAAGACACATTAAGAGAACAAACCAAATTTCAACTCAGGCAAGGAGAGGGCTATCACCATCTGCTGGGAGACAAAGCACACTGGTGCACTTAAAAGCACTTTTTTTATACTGATGATGTCACAATATTTTGCCTAATTTTCTGTTTCCATCTGCTGGACAGAAATAACATTACTCATTACCTGGATTGGTCCGCTTGGGCATATGAGAAGCACTTACCAGCAGCATTTTCAAAATAACAAAATCTGTACAGATCTCCTTTTAAGCACTGTTTCATGTTACCTGATGATCTAACTGTGTATCAAAATAGTTTATTTCTATTTAACAGGATATTGCCAGATTAAAACAATCAGTAAAAAGGATGTTAGACTGATTTCTTAAAAAGAATGTCCTTCAAGAAAAAAACAGACATAAGCTAACCAAAACGTCAGTGTACCCCACACTTACCATTTCTAGTAGCTAAGGTTATATAGAGGACAGGAACTAAATCATTGCTGTGTTTCCAGAAAAACAGCACAAATTATATGGACAGATACTTACATAATTCCAGAATATTTTTAAGACTACACATTTTGAATTGGGAAGAAAAAGGAAACCAACCAAAACAGTTTTGCTGTTTCTTTATTCAAAGTGATAGTTGGATTAAAACCATGACTGGATTCACCCTATCCTTTGAGCATTTATTCCTGTTGAGTTTTACACTGCTCTTGGACCTCCAACACTAAGATTTGGATTTTAAAAACCAATATAAATGGAGTTAATATGCAAAAACCTCCAGATTTCATTTAAAAGTGCAAATTAACACTTTTTATTCAATTGGATAGAGGAAATCATTACTTGAAACTGTTGACATGCAAAGACACAAATCAGTGGAATCTTTTTCAACAAGAAGGATAAAATACTTAAGATGATACCAGACAAAGTGTTAAAAACACTTTTTTTTCTTTTCTAAAAGCATCTAACTCATTCAAGCTGTATAACCACCAATATTTATCCACTCCTGAGCTTGTGGCTCAGCTCTCACATCTTTCTTAAAGCAGTGCCAGTAGCTGGGCAGAGCACTTCGACTGCAGCTTTAACAATGCCAAGCAGAATAATTATCTCAATATCTTACCTAACACATTGCTGCTGAAAAACCCCGGAAGATGATCTGCACTAGAGAGTCAACTTCCACAAACACTGGATTGTCTTCTGTATGACTACTTTCCAATCCCAGGTGTGTACTCTTCTGCTTGCCCTCTCCACACCCCTTTGAGTCTTGAATTCAGCAATTTCACAACAGCTACAGCCACAGTTGCCACTGGTTATCACATCCCCTGCCTTGCCTGCAAGAATCAGATTCAGAAGAGTAGCACCCCTGAAGGCCCACACTGCAGCCATGTTAGAAGTCTTGTACATGAACCAGGGTCTGCTCTCTGGAAATTTCCCCAAGTTGCTTAAGGAAGATTTTGTTCACTTCATCATGCCACTGCAATGTCACCTGCTTCAGACTCCTGAACAAGATCTCAATCAACCTGCTCCATAACAGGATCCATATATTTATTCCAGCTGTTCTTCACATGAAGATCAAGTCCCTCTCTTCTTTCCTGGGTATCTTTGTCAGGTGGCCTCTTGCTATTCATCCCAAAATACTAGGTACACTTTATTCCAGTGGTATGTTTGTCTAATTCCACATGGAGTGTTGTCTCTTGTTTCTCAGATGGCACTTTACACTCATAAGTGTGTAAAGGCACTTGAGGTTAGGCACTTCCAGCTAGTTTTGTAACTTCCTACAGCATTCTTAATGCCATTACTGAACCCACAGGTAATACTCTGTCCCTTCATTTAACAACAGGCTGTTATCACCGTCCCCTGATATTTCAAATTTGAAGTTTTTGATGCCAAAGTGGAAACCTGCTGGCAAATATGGTTCCACACTCCCATCCCATTTTTTCAAATAAATTCCATTTCTCACTAGCAGCCATCATTTAGTCATGGATCTGGCTACAGAAGCAAAAAAAGTTCTGCTATTGAAACCAGGGGTACAGCCATCTGTGAATCTACAGGATGCATCCCTATTACCTGAAGCTTTCACCTACATGTAAATCAAAGGCTACATGTAAATACCTAGGCTCCCATATTCTTCACAGTTGTCCACAGTCTGCAATCACTTGTGATCTGTTCTACATCTCTCTGTGCAGAGTCACGGGTGCCCACACAGATGAGCAATAAAGTGGAAACAGTCCAAGAGCTAAACATAGAGAAAAATTTTTTACAAAGACCTACATCAAAAGCTGTTTACTCTTCATCACTTTATTCTCCCCTCAATTTTTTAAGAAAACTTGATGATCCCCAAAGTTATCAGATTCTGACAGAATTAATTTGGAATTACTCCTCCTAGTTACCTGATTTCAAAAGATGATGTCACTATACATGTATTAGATAATAATGTTCTCTTGCTGTTCTGGCTCTTTAAAGTACCATCATTTTGAGAGGAAATGTAAGTATTTCCCATGTAGAATAATGGTTATTTCTGGAGCTACGAAAACCAAATATCCTCCCATCCCCAAAACCAAGAAGCAACCCATACCTTTTTCTACCAGCAGGAAAAAAAACTAAAACAATTTGTATTTCCCTTTAAAATACAAATTGGAGTATCTAGCTGAAAACAACAAAAAAAGCTCATCTTCTCTATTAAAAATGTCTTCCAGTATTATGTGAACACAAGCAGACAAAAGTTTTGGAACTCAATTATACAGGCAAAAAATATTTTTATAATACATTCACTTAAGTATACACTATCAACTGTATTTCTAAATTAAGATCTTAATTGTCAATTTTATGGGATTTATCTCAAAGATCCTGCTTGCTTCTCCAACTTCTGCTACTACATCATTTTCCACAAGTGTTAACTACAACCTAATTGATACTAACAATTTTAGTAATCTGTTCAGTGCCCATAACCTGTGTCTCTGTTCATGACTTAACACCTGGAGTTTCCACTCAAGGCCATGCTAACTTCTTGATTCCTAAAGTTTGAAGAAAGGCAGCTTCCATCTGATATTAGGGGGGAATAACAAAAAACTCCATCATAAATTTGGTCTGGTTAAAAACGAGATCCATCCCAGAAGCAGATTAAGCAAACTGGTTGATTCAAGTTTCAGGCCAAGCAAAAACACCAGAGACAATTATGACTACAGTTCTATTGCTGTAAATGCAAACCATCATTGACACATCTACTGCATAATGAAATACCATCAGTGACTTGCATGTAAAACAGTAACTTGTATGATAGCAACAGACCTTGTGGTTGAATGATTCTCAATTAGGTACCAGGCAGCAGAAAAGTTTTCACTTGTGAAATCAGCGCTCATCCCAGGAAACAGTGACTCTAAATCTTTTTGAGGAAATCTGCCCCTGAAAAATTAATATTCATTTCTTTAGTGAAACATAGCCTTGCAACCAGTTTACAATTAAAACAGTCATAAAAAGCCCCAAACTAAAAACAAACACCAAATCATTTCCCTATAAGACGGGAATGTTAACTTGTAACTCACCTTGAAATTAAATCTGCTATTACAGACACATGTAACATGACTGGGAGAGACTGAAATCTATTCTATAAAATTAGTTTTACCATTTTGATTTCACTAGTACACATCAGACAGAAAAGCTGTCTGTACAAAATGCTTCTATTTAACTTTAAAATGGCAGGACATCAGAAATTTGACAGCTTGTCAATGATCTCACACAATTATTGTCTTTTGATTCCTGAGCAGCAGAAGTCACATAGAAACATGAAAGGGAGATACAAAGAATATACTTCCATTATATACATAAACACTGAAAGAAGTATAATACTGAGTTAAGGCAATTCTCTTGCAAAACAGGAGACACTGATCTGTCTGTTCCCTGTACACAAAACAAAGGAAAAACAGGCTTATCTTAAGTGACACCAGCAGGTTCTGTTAGTCTTTATTCAGTCTTATAAATGCATGAAGAAATCATGTGAGCCAATTTCTTGTGGAAACAGATTCTCTACAATAGTATTTTTAAAACTACAAGTAGTTTCTAAGATACGCATCCAGAAAATGTATTCCATTCACTTTAACTCTGCTTAATAAAACTATCTAAAGCACTTTTTATGATAACGTGACAACCTTCATCCCTCAGTTCAGACATACACTCAACACTTGGGCTTATTTATTACACCATGCACTCAATACATCACCAGGTGCACTCCCTCCTCTCATCTTCACCACCAGCTGCATCCCATCTTCGAAGACTTATTGTGGCAAATAAATTCACTTTTGGTCAGTCCTAAATGGGTCAGTCAGTTGAACTAGATGGACTTATGTCCCTTTCAACTGAAATATTCTTATCCTTTCCAAAAATTTGCTATTTCATTTTTGGATCACAACAACCAACTCAAAAGACAATGAAGTCCCTCTCTGATGCTCACAAATTAGGTGAGCTTTGCTATACAAAGTATACTGTATGCAAATGAATATCTGCCATACTTTGCATTTGAGAGCAAACTTGGGTGGGAATATCAATCCAGAGTCAGTCAT
This sequence comes from Cettia cetti, assembly GCA_013401135.1. Lineage (NCBI taxonomy): Eukaryota > Metazoa > Chordata > Aves > Passeriformes > Sylviidae > Cettia > Cettia cetti. Next base: position 91,162 of record VZUI01054404.1, read on the forward strand.
AAGGACTGCATTTAACACAAATGGAAAGCCATTTAAATGGACACAAAAGCAGTGATTTGTTAGTTTTAGTTTTAGCTGTAATCTAAACATGTTTCAAGATAGTTAAAGCTGTTTTTATTACAAAAAGCAAACAGCAGATTAAGTGAAACAAATCTCAAGGCGAACACATTAAAATGTACAATTATACAGAGAGGAGTTGTTTCCTGGAAGTTTCTTTTCATATCCAAATGGCCATTAGCACAGGCAGGTACAAAGGACCTACGTACATAATGACATGGTACAGAAGTCTTTCATCAGTAGCACCTGATTACAGCAGGGGCATGAAACAATACTTTTTAAAAACCAGGAAAAAAAAATCAAATGAGATGCAAGGAAAAGTGATGACAGATATGAAAAGTAGAGATACAGGGAAAATAGTGTGAGAAACAAATGCAACAAGAAACAATGAGGGTCCCAACATTTGCCTGTGTTCAATGAAAAAGTGATGATGTTGAAATAAAACTTTAAGGCATAAGTAGTGAGATTCAGGATTTTCAATGACCTTAAATTTCATGAATAACAGTAAGCAGAAAATGCTGATGGATCTAAGAAGAAAGTTTCAATTTATTCTTCATTTAAAGACAATTAAAGATACTTTATTTTACCCTCAAATTAGTCAAAGTGCCCAGTAGGAGCATGAACTTGAAGGATAGTACTTCACATGTGATACACAGTACAACTGTACAAAAAAGCATTTACATTAGATCCACACATGGTGACATCTTTGTGGACAGCTGCATTTCAAATGCTAAAAAGCAAAACCAAGAAAACAAATTTGAGTTTTCGGGAGAGAATTGGACATTCTGTGCAAACACTATTTAATTACATGCAATCAATACATAAGTGGAATTTCATATTTTCAGAATTTCCATGTATGTTCTCCAAAACCAAAAGAGACAGATACAACACAAAAAGCACACACACTCAAATATACCACTACCAAAGGCTACTAATTACTGCGGATTTATAAGGGATATGCATGAAAATTTAAGCTTATGCTTGAGCTGTACAATTCCTAGGGGGAAAAATGAAACTATTTTTAATAGATAGATAGATAGATAGATAGATAGATAGATAGATAGATAGATAGATAGATAGATAGATAAACCATGATAGACTTGTAATCAATTACTGCAAATGAATCTTGTGTCCAGACAGAGGGACACAAATGAAGGAATTTTTTTTTCAGTTTGGTGTTTGACCCCCTTGAAAAGTTATTATGAGGATTTTTCCCAGCAGATGTATTTGTGTAGAACCATAAATTAACAATGCTTTTATCTGTGCAGATGTATTTTAGACATAGTCACAACAGACTAGAAACATGAATGTGAATGTGTGAGGTATGTTAACAATATGTTATACTCTATGGTTTAGTATCCTTATTTTTATCATACATTTACCAGTAGTTTTCCCACTAACAGACATGTTACAGCTTGTTACATACAGACTTGCTAGCTGTCTTCAAAACAAAGTGCACACTAAAATGCTCAAACTGCAAGCAACTATGTTTCTAGAATGTCTGGCCAGATGCATCTAAAAAGAGACTGACTCCACATACACACAAGTTTGTTTCATTAACTTCCATTAGTAAAATAAGTCAGTTTTTGGAAGCTGTTCTCATTAAAACCATTTACTAATAAACAAACCCATATGTGACTTGAGAAAGTATTTCTGGTTTATTCTTTTCAACATTATGGTGTGAAGATGAACCAGTAGCAAAAGCTTAGATCATGATGACATGCAATTAAACTGTAAGTCATTTCTTTGTTGATTTGCTCATTATACAAGAATCACTTAATGAAGAATACTTAATCATTGTTAAAAAGTAATCACTTTTTAATAATGTAAAAGAAATTGGGAACCACAAATTGAATCCAGAAAACCTCAGAAAAAGAAGAACGACGCTTAGCACCCTTGAAAACACTAAGTATTACACTACCTTTACAACTTCAGCAGAGGATTTGTGTACTTGTACTTTCTGCTAGGCACACTATTTTACCTAGAATAAAACTAGATCTGGTACTAGACCTGTAGTTAACATTTTAAAATAGTCTTAAATACAAAAGAAACTGAGATTTCACATAGTGGTTATATTAATGAGATGTATAATAAAATACATTTGGTTACAAGCCACTATACACTTTCCTTCCCTTAAACACAATATAGTTAATTAGTCATACAACATTAGATGTTGTGGTCCTTGCTTCCATGTAAAGGTCGCACACATTTACTTTGGATTCAAAATATGTGGAGTACAATCAATTCACTTGTGCCACAAGTGCCCATCAACAGAAGTCCCTCCTGGCACTATCCCAAATTTTAGGTTCTGTATAGCCTAATAGCAATAAACCTAATTTAACAGCACAGATACATGGGCTCTTACAAATTCTACAACAGAACTTGTGCCCACACAGCATTTATATTTTCTAGAGATTAGTTGGAAATCTCAATGGGTAAATCACAGCCTTCAAGCAGCCACAACCGAGCAAGAACAACCGATGCAACAGATACAATTAACAAAGCCTGACAAACAACACAGTTTAGGAAGTAGTAATTTTTCTCTGAAAATTGTTTTGCTCCCAGAATTTTACTTATAGTAATAATTTCAGCATATATGACAATATTTGCAGATTAAAGGTGCGTCCCAAAGGAAGATACAGCCAACAAAAGGTAACTTGAAGCTCAGTTCTACAGGAGTTTACAAAAGGTCAAAAGGAGCAACTTTAAATAAACACAGATTCTGAATAGTAACCAGCATAAACAAGCTCCAGCTAGAGCTGCTGTACACTCCCTGCTCTGTCTGGTACCAGTCAGACTCCTTGAAGCTGGCTTTGTACCAGCTGTACTGTGTTAATAATGCATGCAGAAAGACCAGCATAAAGGACACTGGTGTAGACTAAACACGACAAATCAGAAGGTGTTAACAAAGGTCTCTCCAACAGCAACAAGACAAGGGTGCACTCTGGCAATTCCTCCCTAGTAGCAGTGGCTTCATTAGAAATATGAAAACAGTGGCAACTATATTTTAGAACTGGCAGAATGTGGTAAGAGAAATCTACTAAAAGATTATAGGCTGGTATCTGCAGCTGATGCATCAGCCTAACAAGCAGTGTTACTTTAGTTTTTAATGTCATAAAGCTAGGACTGTACTGAAACTCTCTTTTGAAGCTTTCAGAATTTTTTCACGTGTATCTCTGTGATCAAGTTTCCACACGCCCATCACATTCAATGATGAAACTTACTGCATTTCCACACAAGCCATTTAAAATTAAACATTTCAGCCTCCAGAAAGTCTTTTCCTATCTCGTGGTAGCAAGCTGATGTTTACCATTAGGTGGCAGAGTAAGATCATCTGTTTCCTCCTCCCAGATGAACAGTTTTGGAAGCTGGCGTGGGAAGAGGGAAGCATCTGTATTGAGTGGGTGGATACAGAAGTATACGGAATGTACTTAGCATGTCAGCCTTTGCTTTCATGTACAAGATGGATCCACCAGAGTGACCTCTGCTACATGCAAAACAACAAACACTATTCAAAAATTTTCTAACCACCACTAGGTCTGACTGATGTTACTGTTTTGCAGAGAATGAGTTTTCTTAGCCTGACAGAGTAGTTAGAGGAGCCAGGGAACCCTTGGTTAAACAAGGACTTGTCATGCAGGAGGAGGAAGTATGTGGTACATCAGAATAAGCAATTCATTCACAAATCTCATGCAGATCTAAATTTTCCATCAACATATTTCAACCAGTGTCTATGAGACACAATCTCTCCCAGAACCATACAGAATTCTGAATGATCTTGTGTTACCAACTAGCTTTCGTAAGAGCTCTAAACTGCTAAAACTAATCCAAGTACTGCCACATTGCTGCAGCGTCAGAATTTTCACACCAAGTTCCACATTTCTCATACTGAGACAACTACCCTGCACACTCTTTTTCTTCCTGCAACCTATTTAAGGCTTCTCCTGGAGAAAATGGCAACTCAACGCTTGGACAGGAGTACTCTTTGCTGGATTAAAAACTCAAGGCCATACCTAGAGAGTGGTGGTGAATACAGAGACCTCCAGCTGTTGGATGGTCACTACTGGGATTCCCAAGGGTCAGTACAGGGGCTGGTTCGTTTCAGTATCTTTATCAATTACCTGGACAATGGGATCGAGTGTACTCTAAATAAGTTTGCAGATGACGACAGTTGGGGAGGAGTATTGATCTGCTGGAGAGTAGGGAGACTCTGCTGAGGGATCTGGACAGGCTGGATTGATGGGCTGAAGCCAGCTGTATGATGTCAAACAAGGATGAATCTTGGGGCAGAAAAGCTGCCTGGCAGAAAAGAACCTGGGGGTGCTGGCTGACAGCAGCTGAACAGGACCCAATGTGTGCCCAACATGGGCAAAGCGGCCAAGGGCATCCTGGCCTGTATCAGCCCTTGTGTGACCATCAGGACCAGGCCAGTGACTGTCCCCCTGTACTCAGCACTGTGAGGCCACACCTTGAGTGCTGTGTGTCCACAGAAGACTGAGATGATGGAGCACATCCAAAGAAGGGCAGCAGAGCTGGTGAAGGGTCTAGAGAGTAACTTTTGTGAGAAGCGGCTGAGGGAGCTGTGGGTGTTTAGCCTGGAGAAAAGGAGGCTCAGGGGTGACCTTATCACTCTCTACAGCTGCCTGGAAGCAGAGTGTAGCCAGGTGGGGGACTGTGGAGGTCCAGGGGGCTGCCACCAGGAGAAACACCCTTCTAGATTAGGGGAAGGAAAACCTTCCTCCCATGGGCCTTTGGAGCCACATATTAATACCTCTTGAGTTTCGCTGCTCTATTGGTTTGTTACCTCATTCACCATATATGCACCCCTCCTAGAATGTTCTTCCTTGCTTGAACCCCATTGGCTCTGTCTTGCCACAGTACTCCACCCCTGTTAGCCTGTTGGTTCCTCCCCCTGTTCCTATTTACTCCTCTGCACCACTTTTCCCTATCCCTATTGGACCTTGACCCTCAGATCCACCCCATTTGTCTTGTTTATAACCCTGTGCTCTCGGCCTCCTCCTCATTCTCATCCCTGGATTTAATTCGAGGCTGTTCATGTCCTTATTCTGCGTCCCTGGGCCCCTTTACTATTCCTATTTGTGTTCCTGAGTAAACAAGCTTCAGATATCCAAACGAGAACACGTCATTCGACGCTTCGCCAGTGCCATTACAGTCGTGCCCTTACAATCAATCCCACAATCCCGGGCTCAGAGACACAAAGTCGCTCTTTAGGACTCTGTGACCACATTGTCACAGGGGACAGCCTCTTCTCCCAAGCAACCAATGACAGGACAAAAGGACACAGCCTCAGGCTGTGCCAGCTAAGGTTCAGGCTGGACATCAGGAAGAATTTCTCCACTGAAAGGGTCATCATGCCTTGGAACAGGCTGCCCAGGGCAGGTGGTGGAGTCACAGTCCCTGGAGGTGCTCAGGAAATGACTGAACGTCGCACTTGAGGACACGGTTCAGTTGACAAGGTGGAGATTGGTCAAAAGTTGGACTCAGTGACTTTGAAAATCTTCAACTGTAACAATTCTGTGATTCTATTCTATGATTTAATGTTTCTGTAAGGGTTCCTGGCTACATCTGTGTAACACCACAGGAATACTCCCTGGGGAGGAAGGTGGCACAGACCTGCACTGAACTGAAAGCAGGCATAAAGATTGTTGGGGTCCAGGACATTGCTTTGAATATCCTGGACTGACAGAGACCTGTACAGGGGGGTTTGGAACCTGTGCAGGGGGGTCTGGGATCTGTACAGGGGGTTGGAGACCCTGGTACACAACCCAGAAGGACAGTGGTTTCGACTTTAGTCCATGGGCAAAACTTCCAACACTGAGAGAGGAATTACAAGCCACAAAGGGTAGTAAAAAGTAGTGTAATTCCTCACATTTGGGTTCTTAGAATAGGGCTGAATGGGGACAAGATGGAGGAATCTGGGCGGTGCCCTGGGGTCTTCTTCTTCTTTGTCTTCATCTTCTGCTGTGACGTTGGCACAAAGTAGCTTTAGAGGGATTGGGTCAGTGTAGAAGTGACCTGTTTAGTATAGC
>VZUI01054407.1:0-25974 GCA_013401135.1 Cettia cetti
AAGGAAGGAAGGAAGGAAGGAAGGAAGGAAGGAAGGAAGGAAGGAAGGAAGGAAGGAAGGAAGGAAGGAAGGAAGGAAAGGAGGGAAAGGAAAGGAAGGGAAAGGAAGGAAGGCAGTTGCAGGATGAGTTCACTAAATTACTTCTCATAGATGAGCACTGGAATTGACATTTCTAGTGCTCTTCTTACTGGAGGTTGCTGACAAGTCAGTTAATCAAAATGAATCAACACATTAAAGATTGAAATTCAGTACCCTGACAGGCAAAGAATAATGTACTGTTTCATAACAGCCCCACAGGAATTGGTAGGAGCATTGCCACATTCAGAAACCAAACGGCAGAGCCAGATGTAATGTATTTAATTCTACAGATTTTCTACAGTCCTGTTTAGTACTCATCTAGTCCTGAGATCTTACAATACTGTGTAACAATGTAGTACTCCATAAGATTTTTAAATATACCCATTTTATTTATTTTCTGAGCTTCCTGAGAGATAATTTGCTGCTTTGTTTTTGATTAAGTTCTAACTGAATTTCCTGCCAATACTTTGAATGCTGTATTCAGGAAGCAACAAACCTGCTTGTACATTTCCGTTGTCACAGAAATTTATTTAGAGATTTCTTATGTTCATAGTGTTTATTCTCTACTCTTTTATGTTAACATTTATTAACACATTTAGATCCAAACCCAAATCTGTTGTCATTGTAGGAGATTACTTCTTTCTCTTATCTAAAAATACTGTTCTACCCGTTTAAATGCTGTTCTTTCCTGGCTCTATCAGATGCCTGTGTTCCTATATCAGTGTCTCACCAGAAAACTCTGTTTATCATCCACAATGGATTTGTCTATCTAATGTAGCACATAATTTTGCTGGTTTTGAGAGTGTGGAACTGCTAAAAACTAACAAAAAATAACTCCTAGTAAAATCTTATTAAATTCAGTTTTTTCATAAGAAGTGTAACATCAGTGTTATGTTTTATGTGCAGATGGATAGAAGAGCAAATAGCAAGAGGTGGATACAAAGTTGAAATAGAAAACATGACAGATGAGATGGGAGTACTTAGTGTAGCAGGTCCATATGCACGACAAGTCCTCCAGAAGTTGACAAATGAAGACCTAAGTGATGCTTCATTCAAGTTTCTCCAGTCTAAACAACTGAAACTTTCCAACATTCCTGTTACTGCCATTAGGATATCTTACACAGGTAAGCAATAGAAAAAACATACACTTCAGGAATGAGACAATGAATAAAATAAAAAATATCACTAAAATTATTTTGAAAACTAAGTCTCATCATGTATTTATAAGAAGTAGGTTTGCTACATCTTACACGTAAGTGTGGTAGGCATCACAGTACATTGATTTTCAAATGTGATATGGTCAGGGTCTGTGCTGAGTTTTTCCAAGACCTTTTTTTCTAGAAATACCCTGTAGTGTAAATATTTATTTTGCAGAACAAAAGGCCAGTTCTGATAACCTCTTTGGTATTTGCTACAAAACCAACGTCAAGAATTGTTTTTGGATTACCGTATATTAGTGTTTGTAATGTGCCTAGAAAATGTAATGCTGTGCTGCTTAGTATTTGGCTTTCCCTAGTTATTTTTTATTTATTTTATCCATTTTGATTTGAATAGACTGAACTGAGAGCATTCTGAAGCAGCTGAAGTCCTTGCAATTCATATTCTCTTTCTGTTGTGCTTCATATGTTAAATACACTTATTCTTATTTACACTCAGTTACAATTGCTATTCACTTGCCAAGTCATCATCTGTTTATAATGTCCCTAATTTATCCTTATGACTTTGTTACATGACCTTTTCTTGTCAGTTATTTTAATAGGTTTTTTTTACCCACCCTTTCAGTTTGCAGTTTAAATTTGAATAATAGCACCACTGTTAAAGATGTATAGCACAAATCCTCTGGTAGTAGGAATATATTTATTTAGGATCATTTAATTGAGCTGATGATAATATTAATCTTTTTTGTGTAACAGGTGAATTGGGCTGGGAGCTTTACCATAGAAAACAAGATTCTGTACCTCTTTACAGTGCAATCATGGATGCTGGCCAAAAAGAGGGAATTGATGACTTTGGAACATATGCTCTAAATACCTTGAGGCTGGAAAAGGGTTTCCGAGCCTGGGGAGCAGAGGTCAGGAGAAACAACTTCTTTATTATTATTTCTGGAGGTTTGGGGTTGGCTTGTTTGTTTGTTTGTTTGTTTGTTTGTTTGTGGTTTTTTGTGGGGTGGGGGGTGTTCGGTTGGTGACTTTTTTTATTTTATTTTTTATTTTGTTATCACTTTTAACAGCTTTTAGTCATAGTTAGCACAGCTGTTATTTGTACCATTTTTTTCAGTTTAGCATGAAAAGAAAATTTTCTTTAAGCAGGAAAAGCTGCTATAATTCTTATTGGTGATTTTCTAAATAAAAACAACTGGTATACTCCATGGCACTGCTGGCAGAGAAACACCTTGATTCATGGATGGTTTTCCTCTTGTGTATAAAAAAATTACGAGGGTTTTGCTGAGCACTAGTGTTTTAAAATAAAAGGTTTGGCTGACAGGTCCTCAAAATGGTTTATTTCTCCAATAACTGTGTCATGAGAGGCAAATAATTTTTGCTTCATAATGTATTTGGAACTTTTTTGTTTCCCAGTACCTTTTTCTGCAGAACTTGCTCACTCATAATAAAGAAGTATTCAGAGCACTTGGAGAATTTGGGGGAAATCAGTATAATTTCATTTTACCTTAAATTTTTCCTTTGGAAATGAAAGAACTCAAGAGGTTGAAATGGTGGGAATTAGGGGTCCTTTTGGTGTGCCCTGTGCTGCTTATTTTCATTCTTTCTTCAAGTGCTGCCTGAGAAATTATTCCCTCTACACCTAATGGGAGGGTGGTGAACGAAATTGGCTTTGTGTTTTATTTCCCTCTCCAGCTAAGCTGCTCTGCTGCATTGCAAATGGTGTGCATACCTCAGTTACTCATTCTTCTGAGGCTCCATTCTGCTTTGATGGAAAATCCTGTTTCTTACTGAAAAGAATTTACTTTGCATATGGAAACTTAGATGACTGGTGTACATATCTATTTGTATGTTAGGCGTGCTAGTTGATGCATTTTCTGAATCCCACGTAGGAAGCTTGCAGTGTGTTCAGACAGAAGCTGTGCACATGCAGTGTGGAAACCTTTGAGACAGGAGTAAATAGGAGGATGTATAGAATGAATAAGTAAACCACCCAATCCCAAAGCTATGATGGTCCGTCATGTATGGATGGTGAATTTATATCTTTTAACAGATGAACTGTGACACTAATCCCTTGGAAGCTGGACTGGAGTATTTTGTAAAGCTAAACAAGGTATGTCTTACTGTTTTCAAAATGTTCTATTATGTCCAAGACAATTCCTTGAAGTGTTTGAACATGAAAAATGTCATTAGCTGAAATCATATGAAATAGATTTAGTAAATCAATGACACAACTGTAACAATAATTACTTTACAAGTAGCAACTTGTTTAAAAAAGTCTTCCCCATGTTCCTTGCTATCAAAATTATACATTAGATCAGGAAGTTGCAAATGCTAAATGTTGTCTTAGTGAGAAATAGCTCTTTTATTTTCAGAGAGAAATTTTAGTCATGTACTTTTTAACATATAGTAGATAGATATATATATATACACACATATATATGTATACACAAGTTGAACAAAACTGTTCATATTGTGATAATATTCTATCTGTTCATTCTTGTTAAAGCAGATATCTCTAGAAATTTTTTCCCTGGCTACCACTCTAGTACCACAATTACTAGAAAAAAGTATATTTTTTAGAACTGCTAGAGACAAGTGACAACCGTAAGTTCAATATAAGTTAAATTAGTATATTGGTTAAAAGAATAACTAGTTGTTCATGGAATATCAGAAGAAGTCCTCTGCTCAAAACTTGTTTTCACCTGATTTGAAGGTTAGAGAATGGAGCTGGTTGAATTAAACTGTGCATCAAAAAAGAAAAGATGTTGTCCCATCTCCTTTAATTAGCCACCTCACTTTTTTTTGTATTAATATTTTAGCAATTAAAATTCTGTTTCAATCTAACAGATACAAAAAAATTCTTGTAATTCTCTTTCCTGGTCCAAATTAATCCCAAACTAAATGCCTAAACTCTGTCAAATAAAGGACCTTTCCATGAAACCTGGTGAAATCATGTCCTGTACAGCTCTAAAGCCATCTGCTGCTATCAGTTACTCCATCAACTCAAACAGTAGTTGCCTGCACAATGGATCTGAAGTTTCTAACATGAAAAATCTGGTCCTAGAGATTGCAAGTGAGGTGTCCTAAATGATGGGCTATTTCTGATTTAATCTTTTGCTTCAATTATTAATTTGTAAATTAAAGTATATAAAGGAGATCAAGAAGAAAAAATGTTTGCACAACATTTAATCTTTACAATGATGCAATATGGTGTAGCAACAAACTGTTATTATTCATGCTCCCTTTATACCTGAAATGGGAATAAATCAGATTATACATGATCCTTGATATTTTTGCCCTGTTATGTGGAGGCACTGTACAGCTGATAAGAAGAATCCCAAACTTAAAGCTACAGCTCTAAATAAAAAACAAATCTTAAACTTTGCATAGGAAGGAATTACAGAATTATGTTAAACATAAAAGGATGCTTTTGTATTTATGAGAATTTCACTGACCATAACAGAACAAGCCCAGGAAGGTGGGCTTTTTCCTCTCGCTGTTGAACCTGTCTACAGAAGGTAAAGTTTTTCAACCTATGCAGGATTGAGGCAGGGTACTTCCAAGGATGTCAGTGGCAGTGCCTGCATGTAGTGGAGCTACAGCTCTCTCCATTGGGTGGCATAATTTTGCCTTAATCCGAGGAAGTGACACATGCAAGGGAAATACAGAATTTTATAGATTAGGATTAAGTTGCATTTACAAATCTAAACCTTTCCATCTTGAGGAGAGATTAGCAGAATTGCAGGAAAGGCAATTAAAAAAAAGTTACTATTACTTACTTTTCTTTCTACTTCCTTTTGATACATCTGTTTGTTTTCTTTCGTCTTTTTTTTTTTTTCTTTCCTTTAGTGTAAGTAGGAAAGCAGCCATAAGCAGGAAAAGCTGTTGCTTGTCAAGCTTCCCATTCATATCATAGGAAGGCATTAATGTGCAAGAAGCACTTTGATACTTTAGTTGCTCTCTGCATGGTTGAAATGCAGGGCTGGAGCAGTTCTCAGAGCAGGTACTCCCATTGTAGACAAATGGGCATGAATGAATGTCCCACAGAAATGCAGCGTGTCAGCCTGAAACATTTGCCAGTTTTTGCTGAACTAATGTGAAAAAGAAAATAATCAATTTTTTTATTGACTTAAATGAGGGCAGTTGTGACTGTATGTTGACACTTCAGAGGTACCTGAGCTAATTCAGCTATTGGAACCACTCTAAACACTGTAGCATGAAATGCAGTGTGAGATTATTTACTCTGCCTCTTGGCAGTTTGAGTCCCAGTTCCATGCCTCTGGTTTTATTGCACATTTGGCATAGCACAGACCTTGCCATTCTTTACAGGCTGCCGTGACTGAACAAAAGCAAAACACTCTTTTGTTACCTGTTTCTATTGTTATGGAAACTTCCCCCTCAAAAAAAGGGTAAACGAGATAAAAATTACAAGCAAAAGGTACTTAAATACTTCTTTTTGACATTTTGGTCTGTTCAGCACCTTACAAGGATTATTTCTTTAAGCATGCGCCCCCAGCTGGGGAAAATGCTGATTTCTGTGTAAATTAGAACCAAAAGGCACTGTTCAGTTAATTACTAGAGTGCTTCCTACTGGGCAACAAGCAGCTGAAATAGCTCACAAAACAGTTGTGAAAAGACTTCAGCACAGGCGAATCTGGAGTGGTATATCATGGAAAATGAAAACAGTTTCTAAACAGATTAAAATGAATGAAGAGCCAAATGCCAGTGAAGGTAATACGATCAAAAAGAATTTTAATTTCTACAAGAGGACATTCAAATATCTGGGGAATATATAGGAAGAGATGTAAAGTGCCCATAAAATCCTCATGGTCTCGGTGTTTAGAAAGTTTAGTGTATACATCATCTTTGTGTAGAGACAGACAATCAGCTTGTTTGTGATGAATAATAGGAAAAATTCTTCCAAGCTGAAGCTTTCTTTTTTCTCATAAGGTATTAAATTATAACATGGCAATAAGTTAACCCATTTCCACAGGGTTTCTTCCATTCTGTCAGTAAGTCTGAGGCATTGTTCTAGGTGGTTTCCTCTAGAGTCTGCTTGATAATCCCTATTTCGTTGATGTTAGTGTTAGTTGCTTCCTTGCACAGATGAGCAGGATGGGCTGCAACTGAACTAAAGTGGAGGAACACTAACAGGATTAATTTATAATTTAAGAGTATGAAATGCTTTCACAACTTCACAACAAAATTCTGTCCTGTTTAGGGATGGGGTTTGTTTTAATACCTGTTGTCTTTCTTTTGACTGTTCAATTACATTTAGTAAGTTAGTTAAGTAGTTGTTAGATAGCCTCATCTCAGTAATAAGCACTCTGCTACTAAATATTCAGTAGAGTCCTAATGTTAGTCACTGTGCCAGGAAATACACATAATATCTTTAAGGAAGAAAATCTGCAATTCTTTTTGGTCCACATCCAAGAATACTATTCCGTACATTTGCACTTGCTCAGGTTTTCAAGTGCTCAAAGATACACTGTATCACATCTGAATGCTTAAAATAGCCTTATTTTTCTCCTGACTGTAATGGACCAGAAATCCCTATGAAACGTGATGTTAGAGTGAAAACCCTTCATACCAGCTCACGGAATTTGATTCTTTCAGAAGGGTTTTTGTGAGGCTGCCGGTGGGTTTGCGCTGGTGTTGCTGTATCCAAGGCTGCCATCTCCTGGTGGCGCTCGCTGCAGGAAACAGAGACCCGGGAACAGCACCGCGGCTTGGAAGGGAGGGCAGGAGATGAAGGAAACCATTTGGAACTCAGCTACAGGGGGCTCTTATAGGGCAGGATCCGAGTGCTTAACTCATATTTCTTCTGTTTCCACTAGGAGAAACTAGTGGTTTTGGAGGGAGTATTTCATTGCGTCAGACCTCTTTATTTATTGGGACAGGGGTTTTTTTCTGCAATTCCAAACTTCTTTCCAAATTTTTCTATATCCAGAATCCTTTTTTTTTTTTTTTTTCCTTCTTCTTAGGTCTATTCTAGCAGCTCCTTTTTATCCTCGTGTTTTTTTCTTTTTCTTTTTTCTTTTTTCCTTTTTACTACCAACCTAAAACCTTCTCCTTTGTTTCTTGCTTTTTTCCTTGTCTGCTTATCACTAATTGCAGTTCATCTCCTCCATCCCTGCTCAGTGACCACTTGAATGTCCTTGTCAAGGCACATCTCTCAGGCTACATTTGCTACCTCTTTTCCTCACTTTGACTTTTGGTGGTTTTTACTATTACACTTTTAGACACATGAGTATTTAATTGCTTTGGTATGCATTATGAATAGAAGTTTTTTCACACCCGTCAGCTTCATATAGGTAAGTGAATGACAAGATCCAGTCCTTAAATATTGACCTAACCTCCAACATAACAGTACATAAGATGTTATCTCTTAGGAAACTAGGACAAGCAGTTCTAAGGATGTGCCTCCACCCTTTAATTCCTTTGATACCAGGCTTAGATTTACAGTTTTATTCCCTCCTCTTTCTAGTCATTTGTTTCTGTCCTGGCCACTTGCCAAAACTGCCCCTTAGTTGTTTCAGTCCAGTTTGTGTTCCCATGGTCTTGGTATGGAACAGCCTGAGCTTCAGGAATTCCTGCATCTCCCCCTGATTGCCTTTGTCTGCCCTTGCTTCACTTCTCCAGCTTGCATGCCTTTTGTTCTGAGAGGAATGACTACAGTAGTGGTCACTGACCCCACTCCATAATCTGGAATAAGATCGTGTTCCATGACAGCTTTACTCCACACAAGAAAGGGAAGAGGAGGAAGAAGAACGAGCATAGGTTTTACTGAATAAGCACTAAGGAGCCTGGAGACAGGAAAAATGATGGAGTGGTGGATAGGAAATTTGAGATGGGGCATGGTATTCTTCCCCCTTGCCTCCTTTTCAATCCCCATTTATTATGCCTCTAATATACTGAATGTACTTTTCCACCTAAGTCCTACCCCATTCAAATTGAAGTTCAGGAGTGAGTGGAATTGTATTCCATCATTACTTCATTTGGTGTCCAGAGGGTCAGAAAACAGGACTTATTCCATGAATTTATACAGGTTAGGAAACATGTTAGAAAGAATCTGCAAAGATTTTGTTATCTATATAAAATGCACATCTAGGTGACTCCCTGTGTGTTTGTTTGGCCATGTAAAGGAGTAACCACACACTAAGGGATTTTGAGCCAAAATAATTCAGCAATTCATCAGCTGTTTCTATCCTATCAATTACCTGCAGCTAACTGCATACAAGAAGGGCTTAGGTGGATTGAATCAAAGATGCATTGGTGCAGGTGTCATACATACAGACCTGCCACTTCCCTTACAAAATTATTGTGTGTGGTAAGTTGTAGCTTTGATTTGCTACAGAAAAAGAAACTTGTCAAATATTTCCTCTCTGAGAAGAAAAATTGTCTTCATTTATCAGGCTGGTGAGGCAGATACCATTTGGAGTGTTACCCTGAAATAAGTAAAGAGCATCTAGCTACAAAAAAATTCAAAATACTGTATAGAGGCTGCCTCCAGAATGTTGTAACATTATGGTTATAGTAGATGACAGCAGCTGTTGGTGCTGCCTTACTCAGCTGGGGGACGCTGTGTTCATAATTTGGCTCTATGCCCACAGTCCTAAATGGTATACTGAATAAATTACAGCAGTTCCTTGTTGAGTTGTATGTCTTTGCTACAACTGTTGAACAGATATAGCATATTTCTTTTGAGTCACTTTGACTTTATTCTGATCAGTCTGAGAAACAAAACAAACAACAACAACAAAAAAGGTTTTGAAAGGCTTATAGATAAATTCTATTTCTCTGCTTCCCTTAAACCAGAAGATGTTTTTACGGAGGATTAGAATTAGGATTGAAAGCCAGGTACATTTGAAACACTGTAGGTTAAACTCTTCAAAGTATCTCACTGAGCATAAAAAAATCACATTGGTTATTGTCTCATAAACTCTTTTTTAAAAACAGTAGGTTTATCTTCTGTTATCAAACACATGGCATCTAACACAAAGTAAAAGCCTGATAAGAAGAATAAGGCAAATACATATATTCAGTATGTTAGTATATGAACTAATCAGCGGTATCCCTTCAGCTACGTGCTATTTTAAAAATTTGGCTGATTTGTCTTTGTGATATGTTTTTCATTTTTATTTTATCTAAACTTATCTAACACACAAGTAAAAAGGACCAGTCCATCTTTTTATCTGGTAAACTGCACTCAAATGAAGCTAAGCAGTAGATACTGTCTTTATCTTTGGTGTCTAAGAATTGTATTTATGTGAAAACCATTGCATCTGCCAAAGCTTAATGCTTTGGGAATTTGTGCCAAAGTAATGGAAAGTCTTCTGTATTTTAAGCTTAGCTTTTTAGGAGTACTTTTACTTCAACTAGTATAAACATTTTACATTTTTCCTACATGTTGAGTCATATTTTTTTTAACTCAGACAGTGAAGAGCAGCTTTAAATTTGATATTTGTTCAAGGTTAGAATTGTTTAGTATTTTCGTTTGTTTCTGTTATTTTTCTTCTGTTTTGTTGGGTTTGGGTTTTTTTAATATTGATTTATTGGATTATACAGGTTTAAGTAGGATTTTTTTTTTTGCATTATATTTTGTATGACAAGATAAAGCAAATAGAAGCAGTATGCAAGCTGACTATTTTTCTCCCAGAAGGAGGAAGCATTTGTTATCAAAAATAGCCAGACTGAGGTTGAATGCATCAGCTTCCATATTCTGTTTTGGAATGAACAATCCCATGCGCATACACTTAAAAAGCCAAAATGAGTAATGGTGGGAATACATTAGTGTGAAATTGACATGGATACCCAAGAACTGTAAAATAAGTAAACTGAACTGGTTGAATTTCTATAGTTGGAATTTAAGGAGATGCTTTAAATATTTAAAAGAGTATATAGACTTTCGGAGTTGTACATGACATATACACACATACATTTTTATGCATGTTCATACAGTGTTCAAGTATGTATGTATGTATGCATCCGTTTATGTATCTATACACACATTTTTGCAGTGTGTGTGTATATATATGACAGATGTGTATTTTTTAGCGTTTGAATTCTAGGTTACATCCTGGTTATTTTTCCAAGCCATCTTTCTAAAAAGACTGGAATATTCTTAACCTTCAATGAACAGAAAATAGCAAAGAAAATGCCCTTTACATGAAATCCCCCATATGGATCTTTCGTTAGCATAATAGCCACGTAGTGCTTTATTCCAGGTGGCCAAAAGCTTTGCCCAGTTAAAATTAATTGGAAAAGGATTTAACTTTGTATCTGCAAGCAACAGGCAAAAAATGATCCACCCTTAGATTCTAAAGCCTGCTAACTGCTTGTTCTAGTGGTTTCCATACCTGGGGCATATGACATTGCATTTGAATACTTGTGTTCAGTTCCACCAATCCATTCTCTATGACTAAATACCTGATATTAGGTTAGTATGAATAGGAAGGAATTGATTCAATGCTAAGTACCCCTGTAGAATGTTTACCTCTTGGTATTTCTCTTTGTTATGCAAAGCATTTTAGTCTGTAAGTCATGGTATGGTGTACAGTCTTATTTGCATTTCTAGTTGTAGGTGTTTCCTACAGTTGCACCTACCACGCAGCAGAAAACTGAGAGGAAACTACCAGTAGCTGGTTATTCTCTGGTGTGAGACCTTTGCTTTATATTTTGTAGCAGCATCTTGACATTATATTTAAGATGAATCCTCACAGTCCTTTCTTGGATCTGAGCTGTATTTCATGCCTTTTTTTCCCCAAAGGGTGCCAGCTCTGATGTTTATGTGCAGTATCTGCTTTATCCCCAGTTGAATCACCTTGATTTTCAGACTAACTGCTCCTTAACTGGTTCATAAGCTGTTTTTCACAACTGCTTACAGAGCCTAGCCTTTTATAGTGTAAAAACTCTTCATTACTTAAATAATTTCTTCTGAGCTTACACATGGATTTATGTGGACCTCAAGAAATACTATAACACTAGATTTCTAGTATTGAACTACCTGTGTAATATCTATTCCATGTACATATTGCTTGTAATTCTGACAGTGCAATAATTCTCTACTGAAATTAAAGAACATTACCAGAAATAGTATTTTTTAAGACTTCAACAATATTTCATTTCTTTTCCCTTAAACATTCATGAAATTAATATAATTCCTGCTTCAGACCTAGGATCAACTGCCTTAAAATGGCTTTCACTGCTAGTGAAGAAAAGGAAAGCTTAGAGGACTTTGTAACTGCTATTATATTTCTGATCATGGGGCAGGCTTGAGTGTATTTGGCAATTTAGTTTGAATACAATTTTTTTGTTCTGTCTGATCTGTGTCATAAAAGGAAAAAATGGACATCATGAAGAATTTCTTCATAGTTGTTAAGCATTGGAAGGGACTGTCCAGGGAGGTGGTGGAGTTACCATCCCTGGAGGTGTTCAAGAAACAACTGGACATGACACTTTGTGCTATGCCGTAGTTGATAAGGCAGTGATTGGTGAAAGTTTGCATTCAATGAGCTCAGAAGCCCCTTCCTACCTAAATGATTCAGTGATAGAATCAGGCCAGTGCAAGCAGCTCAATGTGATCAGTAAATACTGTCCTATATAGCCTTGAGGATTTTGAGACTTGCCAATGACTTCCCCCATACTTGTCAAACGTTTTTGCAGTCTTTTTCTGGAAATATGAGAACCTGCTTGTACTTTTCTAAGCAGGCTGAAAAAGGGAACTCCAGACAATAGCAGTATTCTTTACAAAACATGCTGCATTATCCCATAAAATGGTAGATGGGGGAAAAAACGTACCTACCCTGAAACAAGAATATGGAGTAAAGAGCCAGCTGTGCAGCCTGGCAGAGACATCAAAGTGGAATACTGACAGGTTACTGTCATAAATTGATGATGGCTTCAAAAGGAAGCGTGTTGACAGAGCAAGGCCCAGACTTTAGGATCTGGGCATTGGAATTCACTTCTTGTCATAGACACTGAAATGATGTACAGTCTTCTGGCTTACAACTTCACCTGGGCAGGTAGTCTTATGACACAGCTCACTATGTATGTGTTTCTACTACATTGTAATTATGGATACTAGAGGCTGAGATCTATGAAGATGAATATACAGAATAAAGTTACCAATGTATAACATACCAGTATAAAAATACCAAGATATACTATCTGCCAAAGATTTGATTTCATCTATATTTCATACAAAATACTTCTGTGACAGGCAAACACATTAAGATACATTTAAATGTTTATATCTCTAAACATGTTGGAGAACCCAAATAAACATATATCATTATTATCTTGCATTTTTCCAGGCAGCAGACTTTACAGGAAAACAGGCACTGAAGCAGATTAAAGAAAAGGGGCTCAAACGGCGACTGGTATATCTCACCCTGGACACAGATAATGTTGATCCAGAGGGAAATGAGAGCGTGTGGCACAATGGCAAGGCAAGAACTATAGTTCATGTTGCAAAAAAATCTGTCTTAATTCTCCATTAACAGAATCTTTGTGTTTCAAGTGTGAATGCGTTATTTCTATTCTACCCAGTTTCAAGTGGTACTCTCTATTGAGAATATTATGAACTGCATGACACACTTGACACTTGCATGATGTCTGAAGTGTATAATCAAAATGTGAAATGTCTAGTTGTTTGGGTTGTTGGCTGGGTTTGTTTTTGGTTTTTTTTTCAGAAAATCTTACTACATCTTGAAAATAAATACAATTGGTTTTGGTTTTTTTCAGGTTATTGGCAATACCACATCTGGATGTTTCAGTTATGGAGCTCAGCAGAGTCTAGCTTTTGCATATGTTCCCATGGAACTCAGCAAAGTTGGACAGAAATTGGAAGTTGAACTTCTAGGTAAAAATTATCCAGCAACCATTATACAGGAGCCACTGGTGCTGACTGAACCAACAAGAATGCGCCTTCAGAGAAAGGGTGAAAGTCCCAAAATGTAAACACAGATGAGGATACAGCAAATTGTGCAGTAGGATATAGTGCCATTATTACGCATAAAATTAAGAGAAGTAAACAACTCAGATTTTCTAATTACTAAACACAAGATGCTCACTGCCATAATGAGTGAGAAATTCAATGGCATTGCTTCCTACTTCCCTGTATGCACTGTTCATGTTGGGGAGATGAGCAGAGCTGGTGAACTGCCCTGTGTTCTGCTTCCCAGTGCACTTGTGAGCAGAAGGTGGCAGGGAATGAGCACATCATTGACTCAGCTTGCTCCCACATTGGCTGGCAGATCTGTGTTAATCCATACAGAAATTGCTCTTGATTCTGTCCAATAGCAAATTCCCCCCCATCCCTCACACTCACAGTTCCTCCTTTGCCTGCCCTTGAGGCAAAGTAGCTTATCCTGCCTTTTTTACACATGAATATCAAGCTTACCATAAAATCACGTCACTTGTTCTACACAGAATGCTTCATAAGGAATTGAAAGACATCCTATTAACCATTAAAATAATAAAGGCTTTATTAAAGGTAAACTGAACTCTTGACATTTTTTCTCTGTGTGTCAGCCTGGCACACAGAGAAATTCTCACAGCAGACCAAAATCTAGTTCTTCTCAATGAAACAGTTACAGGAAGCCCATTCCTCACTATTTTACATAAATCATCTAGCATATTACATGTAATATTCTAAAATAAACTGTATGTTATTGTTCAATTTCTGAACAAAGCTTAAATTACAGATTTACTGTATTAAATCTGAACCACTGACTGCCAAAAATGGTCAGTTTTTTCTTACTGCTAATTATAGATTGAAGCAACATTAAGAGCGATATATTATTACATAGAAATATTAGCAATGAAAAATATAGTTAAATTCACAGCAAAGGAGCTTTATTCAGCATTAAATATTCAATAATGCAGGTAAGCAGCATTCGAATATGATGGGAACACACTAAATTAATAAAAAGTCATCTGGAATTCCATAATATTCTCAACAATTATTTTGAATATCAATGTTAAAATTTCCAACTTAGTAATGCTGTTCTTTAGGCTTTAGATAAATGTTTTCAAAATATGTATGAATCATGTCCAAAATGCACTTTCTTAAAGGGAGTTGGTGCCTCTAAATCCTCAGCAAAGAAGCAAATGTATAAATAGTATATACCAGGAGAAACACAATCTGAGTAATGAATACTCACTCTTGATATAGTAAGCTGACATTACATTGTGCTGTTTTGACTATCTTTTACAAAGCTGGTCAAAATTAAATATATGAGCTTTGCCAGGTTTGCATGTAGTACTATCTCAAGTGAAAAATCCGTTCAGATTCTCTGCTATACTTTCATACGTGATTCTGTGCTATTTTGCTGAACCATCAAAATGTTACTTTTCTAAAGATAACATTATTGGTAATGAGGCACTTAACCACTGTGACTCTGTGAACATTTAAGAGATCTGAAGTACAACACGGTGCTATATGGTTTTATTTAGACTATGGAGGAAAAGAGCAATGCTTAGGAACATAATTTTGAATTTCAGTATTTCCTAAGATTATGCAAATTCAATAGACACCACATCCTGGAGTGTAATGTAACAGTTACTCTGAGACAGATTCACCTATACTTTCCTAATTAGCTTTGCTATGCCAAAAGTGTTCCAACACCACCTCCATATCCCAGCTTGAAGGTTAGAATCAGGTTTGTCCCTCCTTTTCCGACTCAGAAGAAAGATTAATATGTCAGCTGGATCAAACTGCAGAAGGGACAGGCTTTCTGCAGCCTGAGCAAAGAGTAGCAAATGGCAGATACAATTCTACAGTCAGGTGAACTCAGGACCTGTAGCCTCTGGCAGCTTGTACTTGCATTTTGAGCTGTAACCTCACAGCCTCTAATTTCTCTGTGTAGCTGATGCAGACTTCTCTCGTTTTACAGTGCAGTGTTATTCCAGCCCAGACACTGATTTCTTTGGGGGTTTCTCACTGACAGCTCTTGTCACCCATGTTGCACCAGGACCAAGCTTTGGCAGATTAGTAGAAGCTGTATGTTCACAACTGGCTGAGGTCACAACTTCATCATGAGGGGCAGACACTGATCTCTTCTCTGTGGTGACTGGTGACAGAACCCAAAGGAATGGCCTGAAGCCGAGTTGGGGGAGGTTATGTTATGAAAAGGTTCTTCACCCACCGCCTTTTTAGGCGCTGGATCAGGTTCCCCAGGGAAATGGTCATGGCAGCAAATTTGTCAGAGTTCAAGGTGTGTTTGGACAATGCTTTCAGGCACACAGCGTGATTCTTGGGGTTGTGCAAGGCTAGAAACTGGACTCAATGAGCCTTTCAAGTCCTTTCCAATTCAGTATATTCCATGTTCTAAGTTTCATTTGACTTCAAGATTTAGATAAGCTAATAATGTGTCACGATGTTTCTGGGTCAAGGCAATATAGTTTGTTTCTTGCAGCCAACTTACAGAAATAAAACAACTTCTGGTTCATCACTGGCCACATGTAAGGCAAATGGAATATCTTATTGCTCTCTGTTACTTAAGAATGTCTGTTCTTTCTCTTTAATAATGAATTCAGGAGCAGGGACATCAGAAGCAGTTTTAAGCAAGGATGGCTAGAAATGCTTTATCTGTGATAGCAATGTTTGAAAGTGCTTCCTAGTTGACCTGGCTTCTTTTTACTGCTCTGATACCCAAGTCAGCTTACTGAATATTCATCAGAACAGCTCAACATTGCATTCTGCATAGCATGGATAAATGAAACAGTATCACGACAAAGCTTTACAAATCACGCCCACATACAGGTTCACATGTGTAAGTCAATCCTTTAAAGTTATTTAAAAACATAAAGTATATAAACCTAAGAAATGAGGTGGGGGAAGTGTTCACAGCTATTGTAGTTTCCTGATACTTGTTTTCGTTACAGATTGAGATAAGATGTTGCCTAAACTTGTGCCAAGGCACAGCAAGAGGATGTGAATAAGAGGAAGAATGTTTAAGTATTGACTTTTAAGAGGTCTTCTAACCAATCAAACAGAAATAGCAGTGTAGAAAGACTGGTAGGAACTTCTTTAGAGTCTTTCTCAACCTCATCAGCTGACAGAGGAGACATATCTGCAATGAGGTGAAAAAATGACAGTTGATCATCTAGGAAATTTTCTGAAATAATCAAATCAGAATATGTAAAAAGCAGTTTTCTCAGACAGTTTTGTTTGCCAGTTTCCTGTATTTTCCCATCTCCAGAGTTTTTGCACACCAGAGCAGATGTTAATATTTTTGTTCCAAGTTTCCATGTGCTATGGCAAAAAGTGTCTAGTTCGGGCTTTGTAAGGCATGATAAATCCACGATACTGTAACCTTGTGTGTCATTCTAATGAGTTCTTTAATCACTGATCCCAAAACAACATCCAAATTACTCAACCCGAAATTCAGAAAAGATAAACTATGTTCAGAGACTGAACATAGACCATTTCCTGGATTTATTCTTTTGATTCAAGTGAATATTGTCTGAGAGAAATAGTTTTTTCTGACTGGGATTTCAATTCCCTCAACTATTAATAAAATAAATAAAAACCTAAAAGTACTAGAAAATATGACAGGCAGCAACATCCAAACTGTGACTGTGCAGTATCTGCAGTATATATATATAAAAGACAGATCAATGTAATGTTTTAATTTCAGGCAGCCAGAAATTCCAGTTCTAGTGGAATAGGACAACCAGTACATAACTTCGATGGCTTCTCTACAAGGAAATATGAATTCAGCTACATTTGAACACCATGATAACTTTGGAAATGTGAAAGGTGAATAGAAATTACGAATTTTGTTTCAAAATTTCCTGTTTCACCCGCACTTTTGTGTGGATTTTCAAAGTACTTATTTTGAGAGAACAAAAGGGAATGTGCTAACATTTGAATGAAATTTCACCTGTAAAATGAAAGAACTTGGAAGAAATTAGAAAAATGAACAGCTCAGTAAGACATTTGAAGCTGGTCATGGGATCTGAACTAGAAACAAGATAAATTGGACCTTTGCAGCTTTTGAACAGTATGAATCACATTTCAAGAAAGAAAACACTACTCATAGTCACACACCAGTTTGTCAGTGATCCTGGAATTTACCTTGTAGAAAACTAAATTTAGGACAGTACTGTTACTTCCTGTTCCAGTACTGACTATAGACTGTAGTACCTTCTCATTGTAGAAAAAGAGCTGATTTCACTCATCATAACTGTTGTTTTCAAACCAGCAGGGAAACCTGTGGGATTAAAAAAAAAACCACAACCTGGTAGCTTCATAGGCCTATCCACTAATTCATTAGACTTCATTATTACAAGCAGGAACTTTCTACAAAGATTTGTCAGGAAATAGTCAGGAGTCTAGTATACTCAATATTTAGCTTTCTAACCAAGAAAACCTAATTTTAATGTGGACTGTTCTTTCGCCTGTTACCAAATGGCTATATAAACTTGAGAATACACATATTTACCATTCCAGCTAAATGGAAATATATGGTTATTTGATCTTCCATTGAACACTGGAATTTATGTGTGTTCCATGAATGAACAAAACTGACCAGAGTTGACAGCTATTTTTGTCTTTTCACGCTCTTAGATGTTACATCAGAATTATAACTAAGGTAGTGGTTGTTTGTAATATTGCTGTAGACAATTATGGTTTGAAGAAACAGCATCATTGACATAGCTGCTATTTCTGCTTCTGTGTTACTTCACTTCCTTCCTGCACTGCAACAGTCACAAGCACCATCTTACAGCCAGACCTCGATCTAGGCTTCTCATCTAAATGGACAAAAAGGAGGGAAAAAAAGCACTGGGCTGCTTATGATTTTGCAAGCTGTTGGGGGTTGAAGGGGAAGACACACGGGTCTCTCTTGGGTGTGTGTGTATGCACTAGCAGCTGATGCTGACAGGAGAGTTTCTCCAACAGGAATAATCGCTGCCTCGCTCAACTCAGCTGCATCTTCAGTGGTGGTTGCAACTTGTTTGTCACAGGCTGTCCTGCACATTGGCCATGTGCGTGTTGCAGCTGCCTCACTGTGCTTACACACAGAAAAAATAAGAATTAAAGATGGATGAGGTGCTACGAAGGCAGAAGTAACAGTTCAGATAATTTTACAAGAATGCACTCTGTCCTGTCCTCATAATGTTGCACTTACTTCCCTAAAACCACAGATGACTTGAGACAAAAGCTTGCACATAGTTCCCTGGTTCCCCTGGGAAAGGCTCTGAGGTTTGAACCGGATGTTTAACGCAGGAGTTGAAGCAAGACAGCATTGGAAGGGACCGCCAGCATCAACGGGTGGCATACCTTGCCGACACCGACAACACCTTTACAATTTCTTTTTTAAGCAAATACCAAAACCGACCGCCGTAAATCTAACCAGCGGGCCGGGCCGCAGGCGCCTGGGGCCCGCCCGGTGCCGCCCCGGGGCCGCGCCGCTCTGTGGGCGGGCGGAGCCCGGCTCAGGGAGGGCCCGGCTCGGGCGGGCCCCGGCGCAGTTCCTGCTGGCGGGGATGGCGTGGCGGCCGGGCCGGCAGTGCCCGTGCTTCAGCGGGCTGCTGTGCCTGTTCCTGTGCCTGCCCCTGTGCCTGGCGCGCCCGCCCGCCCCGCACCTGGTGCTGGTGCTGGCCGATGACCTGGGCTGGGGCGACGTGGGCTGGCACGGCTCTGCCATCCGCACTCCGCGGCTGGACGCGCTGGGGGCGGGCGGCGTGCGGCTGGAGCGCTACTACACCCAGCCGCTGTGCACGCCGTCCCGCAGCCAGCTGCTCTCGGGCCGCTACCAGGTATGCGGGCGCTCCCAGCGCCGCCCCGGGGGTGCTGCGGGTGCTCCCGGCTTGCTTCTGGCAGCCCGCGGGCCGCTGGGGCTTGCGGGGTCTGTGTGCGCTCCGAGATCCAGCTGCTCCGGAACGCAAACTTCACTTTGCCTTGCGAGCTCGGGAGTAAATAGACACGGAATCAGTGCGAATTGCTCTGTTCAGAAAAGCCGAGGTGCTCTCTGTGCTTCAGGCACGGCAGTCTGTCGTGGAAGATATCCCTGCCCAAGTCGTCTAACTCTTGGATATTTTCCTCTGGACAGGCACACGGTCGAGACGCAGACCGAAGCAGATCAGCACCACTTGTTCAGTTTTTGTAAAGTGTTTTCTAGTGCAGCGCCCAAATGCGTTACAAGCTGTACATTCACCTCCACCTGGTACAGGAGGAGTAGATGTTCCGCACTCCATCAAGGCGTGCACACAAGAGTGGTCATTAGTCTGGGGGTCCAAAGAGTTTGTAGTCATTATCCTGAATTTTTCCCACTTTTTTTTTCTCTTTTTTTTTCCCCAGTTGTACAGGTGTAAGATTTGGGCTTTATAATACTGGTATCATTTTACCCTTCCCCATCTTTTTTGCAATTTTGGCAGAAACATGGGGAGTGGCGAGCGGGGAAAAAAAGTATGGGCACACAGCATGGACAGAAGAAACTCAAAAAGGGTTAAGTGTGTTTCACAAACTTCCCCTCTATCTTGAGAAGTCCTGCACATCCATGTTAACCATAGTGATTGCCAAATAAATTGCTAAATGTCATCCTGTATTAGTGGATGCTATCTCTTGTTGCAGGAAGGTTGTTCTAGGTGATGCCCTTTCCAAGCAACATTTGTCCTGTTCCTGGAAAATCCAAGAATGAATAATGTTAAAGAGGAGAAACCAAATTACATTATCTTTACTAATACTTTAAGTTGTTCTATTAAATAACCTTTTTTTTTTTTATAGTGACTATTTTTAAAATACAGTTCATATTCTGAATGTGCTTTCCAAGAAAGGGGCCACTGCTGCATCACATCTTAAAAGTGGACATTGAAAATACCTATAGTTCAGTCTGGATTAAAAATCATCCCATACATGTGTCTCGATAATTTAATAATCTTTGTGTTGACCTTGTTGCAACTGAGTGAATTAATATTAGAAAATAGAAGTAATTTTTTTTAATAGAGGAGACATTCTGTGCAGCAGTAATTATGCAGCAAATAATTATATTATGGAGCAAATATGTGATATTGTTTTTAAAGTTGTTTTACCCATGGATGTGATTAACAGTTGCTTAGCAACTTGAGAAAATAACCTAAACCGCTTCCTCTCTGGAGCTGAAATTTTGGTAGTCACCTTGCAATCTGTGTGAAAGAAAAGCAATAGTACTGGTCTAAGATAAGTATAGATTTTTTTATTATTGCCTCCTTTTCCTTTTTGTCATTTTCCAGATACAGTCCAAGAAATTACAATGCTTTGCTAGATTGTGTCATTCTGTATATTAGTGTTTTTTGTAATACAGTATTTTAAAATATTTTAAATACTTTTTTTTTTATAAGTAAAAATTATACTATAGGTTTTGGAACCTCCTTGTTCAAAGAAAATGAGGAAGTAGTAGGCCCTTTAGAAAAGGGCTTTATCCACTTGCCTAAGATCAGGGCTTACTTGTTTTAAAAGTCAGTTCAGAGAGTTGCTAAATTTCAAAGCAGTGCTTTGAAAGTTAATCATGCAGATTGCTACCTTGTGTGCTTAGTGCAGTCATAAGATCTGGTGTAATCTGCTTCAGAGGCTCTTGAAGGCTTTGTGCTTTGACACACGCAGATTGCTAGAAATATTTAACATATAAACAATATATATATACTTGTATACATGTTTGCAGGCCTAGGTTTAGGGTAGTGCCTTCCTGATTGTGGAGAAGACAGGGAAGTTGTCAAAAGTCAGCTTATAGTATCAGTAACTGGGGAGGTTCATGCGTGATGTACTACTCAAAGTATTGTTGTCAGCGATGGTTTTGTAAAGAAATACAAAATTCACCACTTAGGAAGACTGGAAACTTTAGTAGAACTATTAAATATCAGATACAGTCTGTTTAAAGCTTGTGTCATCCCCATATCCAAATGCTTTCAATAGTGCTTGTACTCATTTAAACATGCAGACAAGTATACAAGTGTGTATATATAATGTCTATTTAGAAGAATAATTGAAAAATAGTTTTCTTTTATTAACCTTTTCTCCAGTGACTGTTCTCTGGTACAGGCAAAAGCTTGGTAGCTTCACCTGCCATCTACATTTTTGCCCATTTCAATCCCATTTAAAATCTCTCACTCCGTCTTGAGATGTCTTCAAACAGAACATAATGGTAATTTTACCTGTTAGATTTCCAGCTAAAAGCATAAAAGGCTTTGTGTTTGTTTGGTTTTGTTTTTTTTTTTTAATTGTGCTTGGTTTATTCCTGGGAAGATGTTAACTCTTTCAGTGCTATTTTGTTGTATTCCTCCATGCAACCCCTGCCCTCCACCTAGAGCTTCCTCATCATCTTCAGTGCTACATTGGTAAAACTAATGCTAATCTCTAATGCAGCTGTGCCTCTTTTTGGGCCTGCTTTTAAATTAACCTGTGGGCTGCACTGTAAGTGATCTCTCATGCTTCTTTTCTCTGCTAGATCCACACAGGTTTACAACACCAGATAATTTGGCCATGCCAGCCCAGCTGTCTGCCACTGGATGAGAAACTCCTCCCAGAGTTACTTCAAGAGGCAGGATATATTACTCACATGGTGGGGAAGTGGCATTTGGGGATGTACAGAAAAGAATGCCTTCCAACCCGCAGAGGATTTGACACTTACTTTGGTAATGGTTTGATTTAACATGGGCAATAAATGCAGTGTTAAAAAGGATGAGAAACTGTCCCATTCTTGTGACAACAGCAGATGTACTGTTGATTTATAAGTAAAGCCATACCCGGGTATGCATATTTTCAATGTATCACTGCTTAAAAAATGATAATGCCTTAAATGTATGCTGAAGCTTTACAACATATTGAAGAAAGTATCAGAATTACTGTGTGGCTCCAAGTAAGCTATTTCTCTCTTACCATTTTCCCTCACCCCTCCCTCCTTTCCAGAGTTAACTTTTTACTCCAAATTCTCTGTTTCCTACCTACAGCAGCACAGAGAAATAGGGAATGGAGGTTACAGCCAGTTTTGGTTTTCCAGAGCTGGTAGTGAGATGGTGTGAAAGCCTCTATAAAGTGGTATCCAAAAGATCACAAGGTGGGAAGTGAAACTCTCAGACTAAACAATAGACTGCCCAAGTGTGAGTGCATTACTTGCAGACCAACTTGTAGCTACCCATTGTTTGTTGTTCCAAGTGTGGTTTGTGCTCCTGTCCTGGTGTTGATTCCATGTACATTACTTTTGCACAAGTGTCATGGATATGATATAACTTGGGCTGTCTGCTGTACATCTCGTTCGGCACAGCCCTGAGATCGAAGAGGTCCGTCTCCTCTTGGTTGTTTTTAGGACACTTTTCTTGAATGATGAATTTCAAAATAGTTTGTTTCAATGCAGAAGCTGCATTGGTCTTGTCTAACCTGAGGCTTAAATGAAGAGTGTGACTGTGCTATGTGTGTACTTTTTATAAACTATGTTAGTCCAAACAGTAGGTGAGGAAAACTGTTCCCTTGGACAATTTACTTCATTCTTCAGGGAGCTTAGGGCCGTGGTTTCACAACTGAATTGAGCTAATATACATGGATTGGTACATAATGGCTCATTGCTTAAACATTGGTGCTTTCTCCCATCCTCTCACAGGATCTTGGGATCTTTTTGATGGCATAGGTGTAGATAGGCTGCTGTTCCTTGTGAAATCTCACCCTGGGTCTGAGCAGGCTTTTAATGCAGGAGGACAGGCTGGCTCTGGGTATGGTTTTCAGGTGCCCAATGTGACATTATTTTTCAGAGGATATAGTGGTTTAATAGCCTGCATTTGTCCTCATGTGATTCCAGTAGGCATTGATTATGATTGGGGTGTTTGATTCCGGGGCACACTTGATGCAGTCACCCCCAGTGGGCATTCAAAATGGAAAAATTGCAACATGTGCCTCTGATTACATTGATGTAAGCTGCCTGCCTATAAAATCACTTTGTCTTTTGAAAGATTATCCATTTTTTCCTCCTAAAAATATAGTAGACATGGATATTGTATTTAAGATAACTTCACTTTTTCTGTACATTTGTTTTTGCAGAAATTGCTAGCTGCAGCTGCTGAAAAAAATGTTCAAGTAAATTTCTTCTGTCTTATGTTTTTTGTCCAAAGTTCTTTTTTTGCAGAACATAAGACTGTATTTTTGTTTTAGATTCATCCATTTTTTTTCAGGATACTGGGGAAGAAATCTGAAATCTAATTTCAAATGTAATTTTTGAGATTCAAGTAATTTTGAAAAGTTTTATTTGTGACTGCTAAAATGTAAGGGCTCTCCATGCCTAATAGAGTAGGTAGCCCTAGGTAGGAGCAAATGTATCCATGTGGAATTATTTCTTAATTTCTTTTGGATATCTCTGAATTATAGTGTCTTTTCTTCACCAGCTGGTGTCAGCAGTGGATCAGAAATTACATTACAGCAGACATAAGAGATGATTCATACTTGGGTGCTTTTGAATAAACGATTTTAAAAATTCCAAACTTTCCAATAGGGGTGGAAACCTTTCATCAAAACACAAACATAGAAAATCATACCACCAAAAATCAGACTAGTTCACAGCTAGATCACTGCTTTGGCTCTCAGTGCATTAGTTTAATGCTCATGGACATCCAAGTATAAATAAGAAGTCATGGAACTGCTTTCAAAATGTTTAATTTCTTTTGAAATTACTACTTGCATTAGCAATGAGAAGCCTATCAGGTATTAAATGTCAAGCTCCTTAGATGTGTCAGGGGTATCAGAGTAGGTGGTCCAGGGTTCAATTAGTGTTTTAGCTCAAAACCACTGTGTTTTGACATTTCTGTTTGACTTTTTTC
Organism: Cettia cetti; assembly: GCA_013401135.1. Classification (NCBI taxonomy): domain Eukaryota; kingdom Metazoa; phylum Chordata; class Aves; order Passeriformes; family Sylviidae; genus Cettia; species Cettia cetti. Next base: position 24,030 of record VZUI01054407.1, read on the forward strand.
TGCTCCTGATGTATGTGTTTATGTGACACGATGTTGGCCTGCTCATGTGGCATCTTTTCCTGTTCTAGGCTATCTCCTGGGCAGTGAGGATTATTACACTCATGACCGCTGTGTCCTCATCAAAGCAAAGAATGTGACGCGCTGTGCACTGGACTTCCGAGAGGGAGAGGAAGTTGCAACTGGATTTAAAAATGTGTACTCCACAAATTTATTCACAGAAAGAGCTATAGATCTTATAGCCAATCACAAAAGTGAGAAGGTACAGGCAACAGCTGCTATTCTGATAACTTCAGCATTAAAGAATGTTTTTTTTAAAGTTAATGAAATATTAATAGAACTGCGTTTGAGCTGTAATTCAGGGCTATTCAGTAGTTGCATAGAGCTAGATGTGAGAAGTAGCACTGGTAAAACTCATGTGCTGCCAAAATCAGCTTTGTCTGCATGGTCCTGTGTGGCCTGACCTGCTACCCTTCTCCGTAGTTTGCAGCTCTAAAAAGAGAAGGGAAATTTAAGGCGAGAAGTTTAATAGAAGGAAATTGTTAACAATTACGTTACGAAGAAAAGATACACCTGATGTTTTTCCACAGCTTTTCAAAAGTTATTTTTCAAAGCTTTCTTAGTTTATGTGTAGGGATTAGAAGATGCGGAAGTTGTAGAAGAAATAAAAACAGGCTAACTGCACTGTTGATAAATCAGGTCTGCTTTTTCTGCAGTAACTTTTGCAGTTAGTACTTTATGTCCAACTAATTTCCATTCTATCCCTTCCACCCCAGCCCCTCTTTCTCTATCTGGCCTTTCAGTCCGTGCATGAACCTCTTGAGGTCCCTGAAGAGTACATGGAACCATATTCTTTCATAAAAGATGTGAAGAGACGCCATTATGCAGGAATGGTGACTCTCATGGATGAAGCAGTAGGAAATCTTACTGATGCTTTGAAAACATACGGTCTTTGGGACAACACAGTCCTTGTTTTCTCTACTGGTAAGTTCCTTCAAGTTTTCTTTCAGTAGTAACTTTGCTACAGTGTCTTAACAAGCTGACTACAGGGACATCTGACCCCTCTGTCTTTCCTCTGGATATTTTCTGAGGACAGAAGAGTGATGAAAGTTGAGCAGGACTTTCAGGGAAACAATGTTTTCTCTCCCTTCTCTTAGGGCTTTCTCAAGCTTGACAAAAAAACTCTGAAGTAGTGTCTGCAAATGGAGGATAGTCCTGGTGGTGTAGAAATACCTTTGTAAAATCTGAGGAGTGCAGTGGAGTTAGAAGCATCCTACTTGACACTGCAGTTACTGAGGTTCTGTCAGAATTGAATCCTTACTGAGAGCTGTCTACAAATTTATTTCTTCTGAAGCAGTCCATCCTGTCTGTGAATTGCCATGTGTTGCATGAAGCACAAACAGCCAGACAGCAAGCAATTTGGAGCCAAAATGGTTTCTTTTCCTAACTTTAGGGTGACACGTAGTTCTTGTGTCTTTCTTGAAGTATTTCATTGGCATCTTACTCCTATCAAACAAAGGTTGTCGGGTTCTGCTGCTGGCAGACTCCGAGATTTTAGATAGAGAGTTCTTTTCCCAAGCCCCGAGCTGGAAGAAGACGTCGGAATCAGTCGGTTCAGGTTTTCAAGGTTGTTTATTATTTTTTATCTATTACCTTGCTTCTGTGCCTTGCCAAGGTCCTTGTGGCATCAGGGTCAGGAACTGACTGCGTGACTCTCGGGCAGTCTTAGCTTTTATACTAGATACTACGTGTTCTATATTTACAGTTAGTTACCAATACCTATCACCTATGTTAGACAGCTAACTTCTATTCTAAACCAATCCAAAAGTGCCACAACCACAGCAGAAGATGGAGCAGAAGGACCAGGACACGCCCAGATTCCTCCATTTTGCCTCCCTTGCACCCCCATTCTAAATCCCAAAATACTACATTTACACCCTGTGATAAA
>VZUI01054410.1:0-23649 GCA_013401135.1 Cettia cetti
GTGGATCCCCAGGGGCTGAGGGGGCACAGCTCCTTCCCCATGGTCTCACCATGGCCTGCAGAGGAATCTTGGCTCCAGGGCCTGGAGCAGCTCCTGCCCTCCTTCTCCACTGACCTTGGTGTCTCCATGTTGTTTCCCTCACAGCTTCTCACCTCCTCCTCTTCCCTGTGTGCACAGCCCGCACAAGGCAGTCAGAGCTCCAGCCCTTCAGTGGATGAGTCCCTCATTAAGCAGTGTGGAGTGAAGAGAATCCTGTCTCTGGGATGAAGGAAAGAGATAGTCTAGCACTTCCACCCAAGCAGGTGCTGTGCAAAGAGGGACCAAGTATTCCTGCAAGCACACTGTTACTCTGTTCATTCCCTGCAGGGGAAAGAAGGCTCTCTAGACACGGCAAGGCTGTGCAGTGAAACACCTACACAAATCCTGCAGAGTCAAGCATAATGCACTTGCTGATTGAAAAATAACAGAATCCCAGATAACCTGAGACACTGTTTGAGGGCTTACCACAGGGACGCACCATCAGTAAGAACTTTTGTTGATTCGTGGACTCTGTTACTCCATCTCTGAGTTCCATTTGAGACATGCATGCCACAAAGCATGACAAATTAGTGCAGCAAGGTCACTGGGAGCCCTGCTGATATCAGATACTTTTAGTTTCTTGTATTTCCAGGCATCAGATGTGGTGTGGGGCAGACCTGGGGTGTGAGTTGGGAGACAGCACTATCTCTCTCCGGAGATAATTTCTGCCTTCCTCACACTGAGTCACATGCATCCATGTGATGTGAATACTGAACTGGTCAATAGCCTAAGGAAAATTGGCTCCTAGGTGTAAAATAGTATCAGCACAGGCCTTAGGATGAAGCACTGGCCTTAAAAAATAGGTAAGTTTGTTTTTCAGCTGTTTGTTCCATGTTGCAAATAATTCCATTCCAAAAAATGTCTTTGTGGCTTCAAAGAAAACTGGTTTCTAAATAAAAAGCATCTTTGTCATTAATTATCACAGCCATTCCAAGAAGTTATTTGAATAAGAAATAATTAGAGTAACCAGGTAAAAGAGGATGAGACCTGTCTGTAACAGAACTGTTAACGCATAAAGGATAAGACTTAGTTTTGTCATCTGAAAACCACATTACTTTCTCTGGTTGGAAGTAGGTCAAGTGCCCTCAGGAAATAGCTATTTGGTTCTCACCAGGAAGTAATCTGATACTCACACATCTCCAGCCTTATTAAAACCTCAGTATGAGGTAAAGTCAAGGATGTCAGCTTAGTTTCTTGTTGCATTGAAAGGACAGGGGTGATGTTTGAAAGGAAAAGGTTTATTATTTTTAATCAGACACTCAAGCAAATCACACTGTCAGTGAATCACATGCAGAGCTGTTTAGTTTTCCAGCAGCCCACACAAGACCAATAATGTGAGAAAAAACAGAGCCACTAGAGGATGGATCATGCAAGGTAGTATGCACTGAAAAGCTGTGCAATAGCTTAAGTGTGTGTTTAATTTAAAGGCCATGAGCAGTCCTCACTACATTTTTTTTTTTGATAGAAGCACTTGCTTCCATGGCTGGCTGAAAATGGGATGACACAGAGGATATAAGAAGAAACATCCCTGCATGCTAATAAAAATGGTCATTACTATGGAGGTAGCTACAAGGGGATTTTATGGATGCTGTGTGTCAGGCCATCAAATTTTGCTTCTCCAGCTAGAAATGATGTAATCTATCAAGAATGTTCTCTATCCTGAGCCATGTTTTTACTATTATTAATCTTTACTTCTTCAGTGCTTGCTTTTCTTTGAGAAGAAGCATTGAGGACCAAAATCAGGTGAGGGGAGTAAGAAAAATTATGTAATTGTAATGTGTGTTTCATCAGAAGATTGAAAAATAGGCCAAGTGAGCTTCCTGCCACAGGTTTTATATTTTGACTTGCCAAGAGGAATAAAAGTGTTTGGCCTCTATTCCTCCGGTTTCAAAAGAAAGCAGAACCATTCACTTTGTTTTCAGATTTCACGCAAAATTCATGTGATGCTCATGGGAAAATGAAATCCTATGAGAGAAACAACATAAAGAATCTCCTAATGAAGATTTGTTCAAATTTTAACTCTTTCAGAACATAAATCTTGTACTAAAACTCAGCAGAAGGTTACAGGGGAGGCAGGGGGATGGTATAAAAGTCATTGCCTTAAAGGGCAACTGTAATAGCAAATCTCATTTCCCATAGCACTTTGCCAACCTACCTTGACTCACTTGTTTTGCTCTGAATGTCTTCTCCAATCTATTTTGAGAAGTCCAGAGTCCTTTTCTTTGACCATTCAAGCTTCTATTCACTAGCTGCCCCATCCTGCCATGAGGATGCCACAACATATTTGTCATTGAGAACCTGTATGTCACCCATTCAGACTGGGCCACCCAGACCCTCCAGAGAAGGAAGTTCTTCATGGATGGCAGATGGGGTAAGCCAGTGGGAATCACAAGAACTGGTAGTTCCTGTATGGCACATCCTACACAGAAACTGATCTATACATTTTCTGCCAAGCACTAGCAATCAACTCAAACCAGAAGTGAGGATCAGGGACCATTTCCCACAGCTCATGCTGAGGAGGGGCTGCCTGCCCTGCCCCAGGGGTTTGCAGGTGCAGCCTCCTCATGGCCACACTCAGTCTGGTGGCTGCACTACGGCTCTGCAAGCAGGAAGACCACCTCCACTATCCAAGCATATTTATTCCCATTGTGCAGCCCCATTAGAGAAGCTCCTTATGCTGAACCAGATGGATGAGCCAACACCAGAGAGGGGATTAGTGCCAGAGTATGGGCAGAAAGTTCCTGGCTCTCACTATGTCCTCTGACTGCACCTCTTTATCCTGTTTTCTGTCAAGCAATATCTGAGGGAGAAAAGAAAAACAACAAAAAGACCAAGAGATTTCAGAATAACATGCACTGCTTGTCAAAGCCTTGTACATGTCCCCAGGTGCCAAGCCAAGAAAGTCCCCTTAACAGCTTTTGTTGGAAACAATTAAAGTTGAAATTAACTTAACTTGATAAAGTTTACAAATCATAATTTTAAATTTATCTTTTCTTTTCTTTCAGACAGCGATGAAAATTTTGTCAAAAGTAACAATACCAGTATTCACTGAGGCTGGCACAGTCTGCTATGTTTGAGTCATAGCCAGCACATGCCTCTGCTAGGAGAGGGCAGCCTAAAAACTCAAGGAGTCTATTTCTCTTGAGTTTGGTATTCCTAATGTCAGTAGGGAAAGCCACCAGTGAGATGAAAGCAGGCCAGAGCAGGAGTGATGGAGATGTGTAGAAAACATACAGAGGCTAAAAAACAACCTGTTTCTTAAATGGCACATTAGGCCTGATATCCAGCAATAATGCTGTCCCCCATATTAACACAAGATGCTTTTATGTAGGTGTCAGCCCATTTAACAGCTGGCATATGACATTGCTCCCAGGGAATCTGGTGAATCAGTGAGGCTGTTGTTCTTCAGCTGGGGTCAGAAATATGAAGAGGGTGAAAACAAAACCAGGATTCCTAACTCAGTGCTTGACCTAATACAGTTTCTAAATGTGTGAACAGAGTGATTTGCAGTTACTGGTAGAATTAATGCCTATTTTTCCTGCTAAAGTAGAAGTCAAAATTGGTTTTGTATGCATGAAATGCTGATCTGTCAAAGCCAGCCTTTGTTCTGCTTGGCTAAGCTATGGTGATGTGTGCCAGGCTTATCTTCATGCGACCAGATCCTCACCACTGTAGCTTGTCAGGGACAGCATCCCTTTGTGCTTGTGGCTCCAGTGTCACCTCCATTGTGCTGCGATTTTCTGGTGTGAATCTGAACTTCCCTTATTATTTCAGGGTCACACTTAACAACTGCAGCACCCTGCAATGGCAGACACTGCTCTTAGTGACTGTGTCTTGCAGCCATTCTTCTGCAAGTGTTTAATTTCTGTCCCATTTTCCAATAGTTCCCATCATTCCAATAGTTTGTCATGTTCTTACAATGGGAATGAAATTGATAAAAATCTGAGTTCTAGGGCCCAGTGATCTCCTAAGTGAAACAAATGGCAAAAATGGGACTTTTCTCTGAGAACATGCTGCCATCAATGCACAAGAATTTAGATTTGGAAATAAAGAGGGTGAAAATATCCAATACGAGGAAAAGATCTCAGTCTCTAACAATAGTACCTCAGTGACTTGAGCATCTTATCATCCTATATTTTAACCAAAGTTTAAATGATGGTTACTATTGCAGGCACATTTTCTTCACAAATAGAGATTTTGGTGCTTTTACCTGAAAATTAATCTTTTGAAAAATGGGGTTAAACTAGCAGTTCTAGAACATGTGGAATAAAAACAAACACTTGCAACAGCAACAGCCACAAGAACACCAGAACTACTGATTTCATCAGTACTCTGAGTCAGTATGATTAACAAGTTCCCCTGCAACACAGCAAGATTCTCTGGAAACCAACAAGGAAGCCAATATAGAAACCTGGATTATGGTATGAGATTGCCTGAAACAGAATGGAAATCTATACCTCAAGAAAAATAAATACTAGGTTTTGTCAAAAAGTTACAGTGGCAAATTATATTAATAAAGAGCCTTGCTGGTGATATGGGTTATCATTTTATATTATCAAAAACTAGGTACTAGTGAGTGGGTGAGTAGCACATGTCTCAGTTTCTTACAGGTTTAAATAAATCAATGAAATTTAGGGTGGTAGTTAAATCCAAGGGAAGTTTCAGATCACTCCAAGTGGAATTTAAATATTTAAGGTTTTGTTTGATGAATAAAAAGTGTAAAAAAACCCCAAACAGATCCTATTCCACATATTAAGCAAAAAGCAGTAAAAATGAAAATGAAGTGCTAGTCCTAGGCCTTATCTACTAAACCAATGAGGTAGAACAAGTTTCTCTAATTAATCACTAACCCAGAGGGCAGGGAGTTAACTTTTGTATATTCCCTAATATTGTTTTATATGGTAATCAGAAGGGAAGGTGACATGATGCATCTACAGAATTGCTCTGAATTTGTCCTACTGGTGTTCCATTTTGCTATAAAATACTTAAATACTCAGAAAACAAATGGAAATAAATTTACTATAATTTCATGATAAACGGAATGCTCCTTGGAGAATCAGTATATGGATTTCTATCTTAAACTTCAAGAAAAGTGTTCTGCAGAGTGAAAAATCATGCACAGAGGAGACTGGGAGTGAAGCAGAAGAAACCTGAGGAAAGATCCTACAGCTTCAGGATTGAGGGCACCCTCTTAAATGTGAGGCAACATAGAGAATTGAATTCCAGGTTCCTGTACCATAGACAAGTGTGGTCATTGCTATCTGTTGAAAAGAAAGAACCTACCTCTTGAGTGTAGAGAGCAGGGGGCAAAAAGAAACCCAACAAAAATTGTTCAGCCTGAAAAATTTAACTTGAATCCATAAAATAGAGTTTCCCATGAAGCCAAGGGATTTGCACTGGCACAAAACTGATTAGTCACACTGGAAAATGAGGCTTTCCATCTACTAAAGAAATTTTACCACTGAGCTTGACATGCTCTTGGAGCCATGCTGTTTTTCCATTCTCTCCTTATCAAACCTCCTGGGCTGTACATTGGAAGATTTACCCTTCTACTCTTATGTCTAACATTCACTCACTCTCTAGTTCTACGGTAAATACTTGATCACCTCTGAGGACTGGACTATCAGACTAGAATTTCTCTTATTTTTTGAGAATATAACCACAGCATGTAGCCTAGTGCATCTCATCATGGGATATTCTTCAATGTAGAAATCACTAAATAAATGGTGACACAATGGTATTTGTCAGGAGTGGCTCATTTAAGACTAACAAGTAAGCTTTTTAAACACAATTTTTCCTCACTTGTTAAAAAATGTTAGGAGGTATGCAAAAATTCCTTTCCACGGTACGTATCTTGATTAGTCAAAGAATTAATATCTACTAACTCTGTTTTTAGAATATGGACTTCACTTGATAGCTCGATGTCAGCTCGATGTCAGCTGAATTTCTTGAAAAGTAGAGTCCTTGTGATTTTGTTTGCCTTTTAGGGTTATGTTCAAACGCAGAGGATGTTCGGACATTGGGCTAATATAACAAGATTTGGAATAAAGTCTCCCTGAGTATAGTGAAGTAGAAGGGATGATCCACCTTGCACTTGAGGCACGTCCTTACAAGAGAGATCTACCTCATCTCTAAGCTACAGTCAATTCATTTATTGATTTGTGACCTTTTTAAATCACAAGTCTGATTCTGGGACATCTTTCCTAAGACTTTGCATGCTGTCTCTGTCAATAGGCACCATTTCCTGGAACATGAGCAGGAATGAGACTCAGTGAGTATTCACATTATGTTCCATGTAAACCAGGATAACCTCAGTATGAGCTGGGCTCTCCCAAGTCAAAAGTCACTTCATTTTAATCCTTTCTACTTTTAACTTCCTCACACACTACTTGAATATATTTAAACTGCTGGTCTCCACAGATTCTTGTGATAACAAATTCCATAATGTAATTAGTGTGAAAAAGTACTTTTTCTCCTTGCTGTAAACCACTTGTTTAAATGTTATTTTTGTCTTTGGCAATACTTCATGTGTGCAGAATGGGACTTCATCTGTCACTTTAGTGTTTGGTCACTTAGATACCTCAGATCCTTCCTGCAAAAAAACTTTGCACACAATGAGATTCAACCTTAGGTAAGGGTATCCTAGTCATTCATAACCCCATACATAAACAATCTCAGTAAAGCAACAATGCAAAATTGTTACATCAACTGAAGGTGACCCAGCATCCATGTTTTGCCTGTGAGGGGCCAGGACTACTGAGAGTGTCTTGGTCTCCAGTCAAAAGCATTTTTTGGATGCTATTTTGTTCTGGATTTTTGCCTGATGAGATTTTTTCCTATCTCATTCCCAAGCCAGGCTCTGGAAAAGGGCCTGTAGCAGGCCTTTTCAGTTACACTGAAATAATTTCATCCTGTTTACAACCCAGTCTGCAGTTAAAAAAAGCTTGTGTCTCCTGGGAAAGTTTAGCTTTACTGTGGACTTTACAGACCTGCCACCTTTGCCTCAGGAAAGAGCCTTTGAGTGAGACAGAACATCTTTCACAGGACACATAAATTCACTACAGTCCACACACCAACGTCTCTCAGTTTTCTCTTCACATGAAGTTGGTGACTACAAAGGAGCACAGATTATTTCCTGTGCAATGGGAATACCCACCCAGAACTTGCTGCCTAGATGCCCATGACAGCAGTGCTGGTGATGTGGGCATCCTGTAAGTACACTCATTCCAAGTGGGAACCATACTCATTGCCAGTTGTCTGTTCATCAAACAAGCCTGCATTTGGTAAAGTTGGATCATATTCAGGTAAAATTGCTCTTAAAAGCAATTGAAGAGTATGGTTAATTTTCAGAACCAAGATCACTTTAAAGACCTTTTGGTTTCAACTAGAATCAGCAGGTCTTCTTGGACTGTGATACCACCCACAGGAGGTAACAAGGCTGAGCTTCAGAGTTATCAGCAGACATCTTCTGAAGGATAAAACAGGAGAAAAAGACAATTCAGCTTGTGTTTACAAATGAGCAGAGAGTACAGATGAACATGCAAAGCATCAGCAAGCCAAGCATCAAAAGGGAGGTACCTGAAAGAGTGGGAAATGTTGTTCCTGCTGACTGTGGTGTTAGCTGGCAGTGTTGGGACTAAATGACTTTCAAAAGTAGCATCATGTGTTTGCAGGCTGACTTGCCAAACTTGTACATGCATCTGTGGCCTAAGCAGGCTTCCACTTAATGACGTGCCTATTTCCATAAAAACACAGACGCTGCAGTAACACCAAACAAAAATGTCATTAAGTTGGAAATAATCATGTCTGCTGCTTCAACACATTCATCACTGGAGCCTGAAGGGACTTTGCAGTGTTGTCACAGGTGATCTGGCTGCAGGGACCCTGAAGGGTTGAGTGGAGCAGCCACAGTACTGTGCAATAATTGCTGTCATTGCAACACCCCCAGCAGCACTCACACTTACTGCAGCAGCTGGGGCAAAGAAGTGGAGACAAGATGATGCTGAAACATGCCTGGGATACACAAGAGCAGGTCGCTGAGAATGAGACCCTGGCCAAATACATGTATTAACCTGTCATGTCCTGGCAATGTCTGAAATTCTCAGATACACCTCCACAGACTTCAGGTTTACCTGCATTAACCTTAAGGGGAGAAAAGGAAGAGGAGAAAATCCATAGAGAAGTTAAATCAGAGAAAATAATCAAATGCATGCCAGCCTTAACCCTGGGCCTTTCTTGTATCCAGTAGGTCAATAGGCTTTCCTCCCAGAACACTGGTGCATTTGCTGCTAGGAGGAATGCAGCAAAAAGAATAACTGTTTTGTTTGCTGAGGAAACCCAGAGGCCAGGAATACCCGTGCAATTAGCCCTGTGCTGAGACCGCTGTCCACTAGAGATGGTAAGAAAGCAATTCAAGGAATTTTAAGTGACATAAATAAGCAGGGCAAAATCCAACTCCAGTGACACAGGCTCTGATCAGCTGTAATGGGAATCAACCTCTTTTTCTCCATGGCCTAAACAACTAATGCCACCAAATTCTTCCCACAATGTAAATCAAGAGTAAAGTGCAACTATGTTTACTTTATTACATCTGAGATTAATTTTTGAGACACTAATAGCACTACAGCTATCCTTGTTTTTTCTAAAAAACATCAGCTCTGCCCGCATGCTGATCTAACATTCATGGGGACAATTTTCTGCCAAGCAACACTGAATTTTTATGGCCAGACATAACTGCAAGTTGCTAAAGCAGAGGCACACGTGTAGTGCTGTAATGATGGCTATTTATTAACAGTCTTGAGAGCTGAAACATGCCATTTTTAAAGCACTTTAATGCCTAGGGGAGATTAGATGCCTTTTTTCACTTACTTTATGTACTTTCCTACTTCCACTATATGCTGCATGATAATTTACTTCCTAATCCAGCCTCTCCTTGTGCTTTCCTGGCTCTCTGTACCTTCTTTATCTGCTGTTATTTCACTTTTTTTCCCTAGTTTACCTCTAAGGCATTCTCTAAGAACAGCAGGCTGTGTACATCCTCCAGGTGAGCTGTCATCCTGCAGAACAGAGGGAGACAGCCCTGCCCTGGCATGCCAGGAGAGACATTCTCCATGATGGAAAGGTGCTGAGGAGCACTTTGCTGCCACAGCCTTGTGGAACAGGTCTAGGACTGCCCCTTGATTCTTGTGTGGTGCCCTGGCTGCTTGTGGAAAGCACCTCAGTGTCAGTTTCATGCCATGCAGGCAGCTCTTTCATACAGGAGTCTAGTGGAAAATAAGGGAGCAATCTCCTTGCCTCAGAAAACATCCTCTTCTTTCCCAGAGGGAGGAAGAACAATATGGGATTACAAGGTTCAGGGATTTCTTCATGCTATTATGAAATACCTGGCATTTTTCAGAAACATCCTTGGGATCTCCTCTTCCTGCAGCTTGCCCACACAGAAATTGTGTTCACTGTCAATCTCATGCTGTTGATCTCATGTGTTTAGTGTCACCCTACTGTGCCCAGCACCCTGAAAGTAGAGCACTGAGCCAGAGTGCTTGAAGAGGCAGCTGGCAGCATTGCAGCTATTTCTCACCTCCCCAAACCCCTGGGCCTACAGACAAAAATATTGTGTAGTGGGTACAGGCCTGCTCTTTTTTTATCCCAGCTGACAGCAAGTTTATTCTGCACTCGGCAAACTCCATGGCAAAGAGGAAGGTGGGAGAAAAGCATTTTGAGCGCACTTTTCATCTTTCCCCATTGGAAGTCAAGAACAAAGAAGACAAGGAAGTAACAACTCCCACCTCACACTGTGTGGCACATTTTAGAACCCTCTTTGCTGCAGCATTTAGTTACACACTGCCAAATTCTTGCATGTCACCAATGTATTTCTGGTCCTCTTTACTGTCCTATGGCTGCCTATGTCACATATGACAACAAACTGCAATTTTGCATGCCGTATCAGCAAAATTTTGCTTTTCAAAGTCTTCTCTTGTTCCATCTAGCAAATGATGCTTTACTTCTATGCCTCAGGAAAGGTATTTTTCCCTTCTACAACAAGAGGATTTTCTTTTTGAAACATCAGCATTTACAGGAACTGTCTACACTATAGCTGCAAATCAAATCAAATCAAATCAAATCAAATCAAATCAACACAAATAAGTTTAATTTTTTTTTTTTTGAGTTTCTGCTATGAAATGTGACCACAAAGGTATCACATTCAGGCAAATGAGCATATTCCTGTTTTACCCTAGGATAAATTAGTTTCTGCTGAGTTTAAATCCATTCCTTATTACCTCCCATTAAATCAATAAAGCAAATTTCAAAAGACATTATGATGCCAGAAATTATATCAGTTCAAAGTAAATTGCTTCTGTTTCTCTTCCTTTTGTTTATTTATTTATTTTTTTTAATTCAAACTGGCACATCCAGCTATTGAAAAAATTTATATACAATTACATAGACCCAAACATCTGATGGGATTATATTTGTTCACAATTGCATGTTCCTATACAGTTGCTTAGGCCTGGAAGTAAGCACTTAAATTCCTGCATTGCCCACAAAGAAGTTTCTTACCCTGGAATGGTAAGATTGGTTCCTCTACCAAAGGTTATTTCTGCAGGAAAAGGTGGCATTTCTGAGATGATGTCCAATCGGATACTATTGTCAAAGTAATGTTTTGAAACTTCTGCTTCTTCCCACCATCTTCAAGAAAGTTTTTGATTGCCCTTTGCTGAATTTCGAGATTAATAGGTTTTTTTCCTAAGAGTGAAAGGTTTATGCTGTTACATCACATGTATGTTCTCTCCTAGATGAATTGTTCACAAACCCTGTGAAGCAATTTTAACACAACAGCAGAGCTCTCACAAGTGTTGAGTGTCCTAAGTTTCATGAAAATAGATGGTGTACTTATCACAGAGTAGGGCTGGCCCAGGGTTGCAGTTTGCTACCACTACCATTGCTTCCACTCTCATTTTTTCACTTCCCTGCTACTGCTCTCTTTGGAAAGGGGCACTCAGGAAAAGCAAAGTGGGGAGCACAAATTGGAGGCAATGGTCTAGAAAGGAAAAGATGCAGCTAGCAATCAAAAATAAGCACATGGACTGCTCAGCCCATGACTTCCAACCGCTTTACATCCGTAATTTCTCCTGACAGACCTGACATCACACACAAATGCAATCACTGGCACAGGAGGTACACTCCAGATGAAGTAATGTGTTAACAAAAAGACTGATGAAGGAACGACAGATTAAAAAAAAACAAACAACAAAAAACCAAGAAAAGCAAAACAAAACAAAACCCCAAAAAAACCCAAACCAAACAAACAAAAAAACCCAAAACAAAACAAAAAACCCCTCTTACTTGTAGGCATTAAAAAATATTGCTCTCAGGAAATTTAGAAGCTGTATATAGCATAAACTTGTCTGGACACATGCAGGTCACTGTAACAGTTCAGCTGGATCTGGATTCTGACACTCTAAGTTCGTGCCACTCCACTCAGAACCAGACATTTAATGAAACCTTCCAGCTGTGCAGAAAGCCATATTTTACTATCCTGTGTAATCATTTGGCTTGCCTGAGTTGGGATGCCACACAAATTCTCACACTTTGCAAACCTAGATGTTTTATTTGTTAAAACAATACCTTGATTGCTGCTTCTCAAAAAGAGAACAAATGAATACATAAATTTTTTAAAACAAGAATACTTGTTTTAGACAAAACTATGACTGTTTATTGAGTTATGGACACATGCTGGCAGAACCAGAAGTAGATTTTACAAGAGTCACTTTTCTTTGTTCGCATAATAAACTATATTCCCCTTTAAATACACACCTCAAAATTGCACTTGATAAAAAAGGTGTTGCTAGGTGGTAAGCAAAGAAAACCGTCCATATTTGCATTGTTCTTTTTTACTGTGTTTCTATCACGTTTTCAAGTCTGGTAGACAACTGACTGGCCTTACACATGCACTCAAAGCTCAGACATGAAAAATCAGTCTGCCACATGTTCCTGACTCCAGGTACAGAGACACAGATGAAGAAATGCTTTATCTTCACACAGGTTAGATCTTGACTGCTTGGACTGTGTCTGAAGACACACCACCAGAGCTCTAGCATGGCTTTTCTCCTGCCCTAAATTCCCAAAGAAGTTGTCTGCATCCCTACTGTCCCCCAATGCCTACAGATAAATGCCAGTACATGAAACCAAACTACAATTCACATAGCAATCCCAGATCACATAATTTCTATATTGTAGCTTTTGTATGGACATTCCCAACAATCTCAGTTCAAAAAATACAGTACAGAAATTGGTGCAACTGACAGTGTGTACATTTTAGAATTTTTGTCTTTGGTGTTATCTGTGAGACTGAGATGCATTCAGGGAAATCCCCTATGTCCATTGCAGGTCACTGAGCACCCTACTTTGGCTGAAGCACTAAAGCTTTTGGCAAATGCCAAGTGCACTCACTTTCCATTTACCTCAACTACCTGCTAAGCACCTAACATAATCCAGACTCAAAGATAATTTCTGGCCAGTCTGCATCTAAACTTTGCCACTAAAGCCTAGGCTCACACGAAGTTAATGCTCCTCCGTTGGTATAAACATCAAGTAAAATCTGACATGAGAAAAAACCTTGCAGCAGAATAGTTTCTGACAGTTTATGGTTAAAAGAACAGAGAAGTGCAATTTGAAATCACTGCTTATGTAACAAGAGCCTGAGAACAGCACTAATATTTAATTGAGGGAAAAGTAACTGAAGGAGAATTGCTTGGAGATCTGCCAGAAGGATTTTAACAGCTGGAAGTTGAAAAGTGATTAATTTTGACAGCAATAAACACTCCATGTTCATAAGCAATTATGTTTAGGTTTCTGAGCTTTTTGAATTATTTTCTGTGTACTATTAACATTTTACTATCCAGATAGGAATTTGTATTAATATAATTTAGGAAATTAATTAAACCCTGCTTCTCCCCTAGCAGGCACCCACTTACCTTGGGAATAGTGAATAAGAATATTCTGAATATTCTGAAAAGAATAATTCCTAAGAACTGATCTCAGTGAAAAGTGACCACTCTTAACACCATCTCTTGAGAAAAAACAAAGGATGACTGCCAGGATCGGCCCAAGAAAAGAGAGAAACACAGAGTTTTTCTTGAACAGGCAGTAGCTGCAATATGCCAGCCACCTTGCTTTGTTATCTTTCCTGAGGTACAACAGTGGCTACCAAAGCCACAGAAGCTACAAAATACAGTCTCCTTTAAACAGACACAAGCATTAAACCCTGACTGAATCAAGACAGAGAGCAAGGGCATTAAGGGTAAACTAAAATAATTTCTTGAGTGTCCTACACAATTAGATACCAGCATTGGAGTGGTCAAAGTGAAATACTTTGGCTGGACTTAAAAAAATTCGTGGTGGATCTTGAAGACGCAGCGGAAACAAGATGCGGGGAAGGGAGGTCTAAAAAGATGGATTTATGGGATATCAGGTGAGGGGAGGGCATTCTCAACCATGGAACAGCCTGCAGACATTAGTGAGTGGAAGGTGTGGTATGGTCCTAGCCATAGAGAATATTTAACCAGTAAACAAGGCCTCCCTGAATATGCCCTGCCTTAAGCACAGTCCAGTACAAACCTCCAGCCAGCCAGGAAGGTGGCCAGCCTGATTACACCCCATTGCAGGCAGACACTGGGATGAACAGATACACCTCTCCAGGTGTAAATGACCATCTTCTGAAGCCCAGCCTTACAAAAGGACAAGGTACCATTGACAGCCCAAGTGGAAGAAAAGACTGAAGCTAGCTCTGCCCTCCTACCTGCATCTGAAAGGACTTTTCCAGATGGCTGGAGATAAAAGAACCCAGAGGAAACAGATAAAACAACCTCACTTAGGAAAGAACATGACCGGGATTTTTTTCCTTTAAAGTGTTATAGTTACAGCTGGTAAGAAAGCTCTTCACAATTAATAGCAAGGAAAGGCTCTGCAACAGCCAGTTCTGAGGCATTGCCAGTTCTGAGGAGCTCACAACGAAAGACCAGCTCCTTTACCTGTCCATATTGCCTATGTGAAACAAAAGCAGGCTCAGCTTGCAGTGGTTTTCACAGGGAACACTTTGTACTGATAATGCAAAACATCAGCCCTCAGGTGTGCCGTGGGTGAAGCCTCACCACAGCCCCTGTGGGACTGAACAGAGCAGGGGAAGTGCAGCCTCCTGTGCAGGCTGGGGAGCAGCAGCTCACAGGAAACGAGGTGCAGGGTGCTGCACTGGTGTAGCAAATGCACTGGTGGGCACAGACCACCTGTTAGATAAGCACATGTGTGAGCTCAGTGTGGAAGGGGAGACTACTCCAACTCCCTCTCTGCTGCACATCACCCAGCCTGTACAAAGCTGAGTAGGAGCTGATTTATTGCAGCGCACTTTTGTCATAGTATGGGAGATTCCCAAGTTCACATATAATCTCCTGGCTTTCTTCCTCATTACAAGAGGAATTTAAAATATTTGCCAAGCCCTTGGCACAGTTTTTGAAACCAAGAACTAGTAAAACAAGGTGAAGAATGCAGTTGCAGGAGCACAGTTATGTTTAGGAGGGGGCACTTGGGAACTCTCTGGTATTGCTTTGATCCAGGCATTTGATGAGTATTTAAACTGGTCTCTAAAGACAGTGATTAACTTAGACTAAATACACTGTTCCCAAACGGCTTTACTTCAGGAAGATGAGTTAGCTCACAGGCTATTTTGTAGACTGGATTGCACCTGGATGTATTTTCCCATACAAGTGAACTAAGAGGAGGATCATCACCAGTTTTCCTTAGAGTGGACTAATGCATGCTTAATTAGGCCTCCATCTAGTCAGTTTAAAATAGGAAATTCCTTGGAAATGCTTACTTCCATCCGCTTTTTGCTCATTTCACCTCTGAATGCTCCCAGGCTCAGAGATATCTAGAAAGAAAGGAGGACAGAGTGAATGTAGCAGAGAAGAAAAGTGGTGAATCATGGGTTTTGTTGGGCCACACTTATTTTTATGGGTGTGTTGAAATCAGGCAGAGATCTAACATGGTGCCTATCACCAGGTTTTTTCCTTTATGGGGAAAATTACATGGCCCTCATAGTTTGTTAGAGACCTTTCCCAGGTGGAAGCTGAGAACAAGGGCATCAGGCCCACATGTGGAATGCCTGACTCACCAGCAACGTTTGCTCTGAGCCAGGGGGTTTATTGGGAAAACCTCCAGACAGCTCCAGTGTCAAAATTAAAGTTTATTTAAAGGAGAAATCTGAGAAGCTGCCAAGAATGAATGGACATTTATTTCTCTGTAACCTCCCAGGGTTTTATTTCAGGAAGGGCTAAGCAGGGTCTTGGCATTTAGCCCCAGGAAGCATCATACTTATCCAGTCCCATCCAACCCACAACATCCCTGCATGCATGGACATTTCTTCCATTGTAATTTCACGGTGTTTTATTTCACTGGGTTACTTCAATCTTAGAAAAAGAGGTTTTAACAGGAAGATGGTTACAATAAGCATCATGTGCTATTAAGTGCTTTTGATATTTAATGTCATGGCATGTATAAGCACCGTGCAAATTGGATTAGGTTCAGAAATAGTCTTCTTTAGAGTGCACTAGTGCATATTTATTGAGCCTCCATCTAGTTAGTGTCAAACAGAAAATTCCTTTTTAAAATAGTTGATTTCCACCCCCATTTTGCTCATTTTATCATCAGCTTTTTCCATTGAAGGACAATTAAAGAAGGACATCCCTGAATGTGTTTAAAGAAAGACTGGATGGGGCATTCAGGGCCATGGTTTAGTTGAGGTGTTAGGAATGGGTTGGACTTGATGGTTTTGGAGGGCTCTTCCAACCTAGTGATTTTGTGATTCTGTGAAGGAGACGTTCTTAAGAAAAATGAACAATTGTTAATTCAAAAACCCCCTTTTCAATACTTTGTTTTCCCTTTGCACTTTGGATCACAGCCACAAAGAGGGTATTATGTGAAAAAGGAGTGATTCCGGGTTTCCTACTTGGACAAAATAATTTTAGGACATATTTAGGCTTGTCCAAATAAGTGCAACAATTTACAGCTCCAGGATCAAACTTGAACAGACATAACACAGTAAGAAAACTGAATCACAG
Source organism: Cettia cetti (assembly GCA_013401135.1). Classification (NCBI taxonomy): domain Eukaryota; kingdom Metazoa; phylum Chordata; class Aves; order Passeriformes; family Sylviidae; genus Cettia; species Cettia cetti. Next base: position 16,191 of record VZUI01054410.1, read on the forward strand.
TCCTGATACCATTTTGGTTTCCACTGATAAAATGTGCAAGACATGTTTGTCCTCCAGCAACATTTCTTTCCTTCCTCCTTATTAATACATGGTCTTGTTATTGCAACCATCTAATAATCAGCTATCAGCAAACTACTTTCACAGACACTGCAAAATGCAGCTGCACATTTGCCTTGCAGAGAGTGCAGGGGGGTAGGATTCATTAGGACATGTCATGGAATGGCACTGCTTTCCTTGCTGGCTGTTAGTCATCTTAGATGATACCTAGTGGTAGCTAGGAAAGCTAGCTCAACTGCTTGGTGCAGTAAAGTGGGAATTTTGACATGGCCTTCAACAGAGCCCATGTCTCAGGTCAGCTGCAAAAAGAGATGCTGCAGGATGTTATGCATTTGGAATTCTCATTTGGTACTGAGAATATTCTATGCCTCCTAACAGTAAACCACACATTTTTAACAAGACCCATGTATCTGAAAATCCTATGGTCAGTCTGGCGCTTGTTCTCACAGAATCACAGAACTTCTAGGGTTGGCAGGGACTTCTGGAGATCATCCAGTCCAACCCCCCTGCCAAAGGAGGGTCACCCAGAGCAGGTGACACAGGAACATGTCCAAGTAGATTTTAAATGGCCCCAGAGAGGGACACTCCACAGCCTCCCTGGGCAGCCAGTTCCAGTGCATTGCTATCCTGCAATGTAAAGTTCTTCCTCATGCTGAGATAGAACGTGTTGTGTTTTCGTTTATGGCCATTGTTCCTTGTCCTGTCACTGGGAACCACTGAAAAGAGTCTGGCACCATCCTCTTGACACCTGCCTTTGAGACAGTTACAAGAATAATGAGTCCCTCTCAGTCTTTTCTCTGGACTAAACAGACCCACCCAGCCCTTTCTTCTCATAAAAGAAATGCTCCAAACTCATCTTGATGACCTCTGCTGGATCCCCTCCAGTAGCTCCTTGTTTTTCCTGTTCTGAGGAGCCCAGAACTGGACACAGCACTTCAGATGTGGCCTCACCAGGGATCAGCAGTTCTCATTCTCCCCCTGACTCTAAAAAGACAACATCTACTCACACATAGTTAATGACCATGAGCATTTGTAGAGAACTCCAGTAATATGTAAAACAGGCGGTCACTGGGAAGTCTCCATATTCTTTCTAATGCTATCTTTCAAGGTGCACAAGTCTTCAGTGTCTCCCATGCTCTGTAATTCTGCTCCATCTTTATTACTGCAGATTTTTATTTTTTTCTCCATGGAGGCAGTTAATAAAATTTATTGTTAGTTACAAACTCTATAAATCCAGCCTCTGGAAGATAAGCCAATGCAATATGCTGGCTTCAAAGCTGGCAGGATCCAACTAAGCAGGATCATTTGGTGGATTTCTGCCTATAGGGCTCTGAATGCCAGTTCATGCAGGGTTACCAAAGGCAAGTTATTTGTCTTGTATTGCAAAGCTTGCATAACTTAGACTGAGGTCCCCTTTAGTTCTTGAACCTCCCAAGGTGAGGATGAGGTTAAAAGAAAGGATTTTCTAAATCCAGCCCTGTTCCAAAAAGGTTAGGGATAAAACTAGCAGCAATTATGTATTGCTACTAAAATAGCACCTACAGCTGAATGCCAGGAGCCTCACTAAATACACAGAGATGATTCCTGCACCAAGGAATTTTCAATATGAACAGACAAGACAAAGACAGTACTGTTATTCTCATTTTGCAAACACTGAATCTAGATATTGAGACTAAGTCACCACAGCATGGTGATTAGGTCACTTGCCAAGGTCATGTAAGGGCTCTGTGCTAGTGCCCAGACCTGAGTCTATTTGTATGACTCAGATATAGTTCTGTGCTTTGGAAGAGCTCACTTATGCTGAGTTTCCAGAATTTTCTTGATCCAGTTTTGATTTCCAGAATAAAAAGTCAGAAATCTCTGACTCTCACTGCACCCAATCCCCTCAGCAAAAAAAGTTTGAGTCCAGGAAGAACACATTCCTAGAAACCAAGCCATGCTTTTTATAGGCCAAGGCTCACATCTTAAAGAGCCTCTGATTCAGGCAGACCTGTGTTGCCACCCTGCCCACTGTTACATGTACATATAATCCCAGCAACAAGTAATCTAATATTTGCTTGTTGTGTGAAAATGCCCATATTTTTATTGCTTGCAAAATAGTGATAAAGAATCCTGTCTCACAACAGCCTTGGGCATCTGGGTTGGCTAAAAGCTTTTGAAGTGATTTATTCCAACAATTTTATAAAGATTGTTTTAATGACTACCTTACTTCAAAACAAAACCAAAGCCAACTCTTTATACTCAAAATCTCCATTCTACAGTTGAAAGTAATGAACTGGGGATTTCAAAGGTAGAACTGCCAGTGTTTAATTCTCAATTACCTTCAATGGCATAAAGGACTGATGACTCTTTGTGTCCCTAAAAACCTTAACTATTTTGGGTCTTACATGGAGAATACAACTGAGAGTTACCCACATCTAGAATGCTGTTGGGCTATTGGGAATTACTGGGAAGTCTTTCACTTCAAACGCAAACTGAAATATTTTTTGTGTAGTCTACAATAAGACATTGCTTTGTTCTGAAAGAGATTGCTTATCTTTTCTGCTTGATACTGCCTTCTACCCTAGCAATTTACAGGAAATTAATGGGAATGAGAGAGATGTTTCTCCCCCACCTCCATTTATGCCTAAGAAGCAAAATCATTTTATTCCTAACAGGTATAGCACAGCAGTAATTTCTGGTGACACTTGTACATCTTGTTGACACATCACTTTTTACTATAAAGAGGGCAAAACAATTTATATTACCATATTTTGCAAACATTACTTCAGGTGAATTTTTGACCTCCACTACTTCTTTCACCACCATCTCTTTATTAAGAGGTCAAGGTGATTGGTTGACATTAAAACTGATAGCTTTAAAACTGATAGCTGACATTAAAACTGATAGCTTTTTTTTTTTTTTTTTTGATTATTCAAGCTAGCAGGAGTAAATTAAGATCTATGCTTTTCTTCTGGCACTTATTCATGCCTTTAGATAGAGCTCCACTAACTTTCTCAGGGATTGTCTGCCCCCAGTTAATGGAAACAATCCCTGACAATAACTTTTTTCTGTCTGAGACCACACACTGAAAACAAATGTGAGATTAGCCAGTTCTGATGGTGTAAAAGCAGAATCCCTTTTGTCCCAAGTTCTGAGCCCCAGTGTTAAATTCACCTCTTAAATTCTGTGGAAAGATGAAAACAAAAAGGAGGAAATTATTTCCGTAAGTACATTACTGCTGTCATGGAAATACTATGTAAGTTTATGTCACATTTAAAAAAAATACCAAATTCATCATTAATTTATGATGCAATTCCCATTATTTGTCACATAGACCTGCACATCAATCAGTGATTTCCAGCCTTACTGAGAAGGAGGCTGCAAGGAAGTCCAACTTACAAACAGGAAATCCAACTCACTAACATAATAATGGAGGTCCAGTATCTTCAAAGATATCAAACAAAAACCCAAAACTCAAAAAACTCCAAAACAAAACAGTGCACGCCTTTTTTTTTCACTAAATCATTCCAGCTTGGCAGATAGCATCGAACCATTACAAAGGTTATGCTGCTTTTAAAAATAGAATTTTCATTATTGATTCATATAGAATGTTCAATAAAAACTGAAGGGTTTTGTTCACTTTGAAGAATGCTAACAGATTACTGCAGCAAATTAGAATATCAGATAAGCAAGTCCTTATTGACAAATTAATTATAGTTCTATAATTCGTTGCTTTTTTTAATCAAAAACTCATTAAGTCAGTGGGTGAGCTGTTCTGAGAAAGAATAATCAGAAGATAATCATGCCAGATTTGAATAATTTTATCACAGCTCTTCCACTTCAGGCTTCTCTAGTGAAGGGTGGGATTTGAACTTCATTACAAACTGCTGATGAATATAATTCAGATGGATGGGAAAGTAATTTAAAGAATTTTCATCCTAGTAATGAGTTGCCTTTGAAGCTTGTGAGCTGGTTGTTGGGCAAATTTGTAAACAATAAATGCTTGTGTACGAGGAACTAGGAGTTTTGGATTTTATTAATTAAATTAGTTTCTAAGCAAAGACTAAAGAACACTATATATAGTTTTTTGGGGGTTTTTTGTTGGTTTGGTTTTTGGTTTTTTTTGTCTTATTAAATACTCCTTCCACTGCTCTGATGGCTGGAAGACTTTAAGGACTCCATCTCACTGGGCTGAGACCATGTCCCTTTATATTTTCAAAAATAAAACCTGGTCTAATAAAAGAGAGACTTTTCTGCCTTGCCTCCCTTACATCCCTTAGATGCTCAAAGCAACTTCATCAATATTCCCTTGAGAACCTGCTCATGGGAGCACATGCTCACCCAGAGCTTTCACAAGGCTGTGTGTCTGCAGATTGTGTTACCAGCACTATTCAGCTGCCTCAAAAGACACAAAAACCTGGCCTGGTAGGTGGTGCATCACAACCAATAGAAAGCCGTGGCTGCATGGCACACCTGCAGAATCAGACTCACAACCATTACCTCATGCAGAAAGGGTTTTGTTGTGTGTGCTTCCAGGAGCAGGGATCCTCTGTACAGAGACCCACTGCAGGCCCTGAGGATCCATCTCCATGCAACAACAAGCAGGCACCATTGCTGGCAATATTATTTGAGTCTCTCCTGAGACTGCTCTGCATAACTGCTGTAGAATAGGAAGGTTTCTGTGATGCACACACACACACAGACCAGTCACTCTTGGGCTACTCTCATTGAGGTGTGCAGGTAAGGACAAAGGAGACTCACAAACCTATTCAATAAACCATTTCTCCTGCAGCTGGCATCTCAGCACCCTACAACCATGCTGTAGGAGCTGTGAACCTGAGGTCCATTCTTGGAGATGCTCCCTTTGCCAGAGCATGGCATGCAGAAATCTCAAGGCTTGAAACTAACAGCCATGTCCTCAAGATTAGTGCAGTGCAGGTTGGGTTCAGTTTAGCACTCAGAACCTTCAAGAAATGAGTCTGAACAACGTACTCCTAGCAACTCCAAGTTTCAGCAGGGCCTGAGTTTTGAAAATGTCATGTTTCAGCTAGCTGTAGTCATAAAAGCACCAACTCAGTAACTCAGTTTAAAGAGACATTCCAGTGTGTCCTACTAAGCCTCTAACAGCCCTCAGGAGGCTGTCTCAGCATGTGGCAATGCTATCCCCATGTTCACACACCTGGCAGAATAAATGCTTCTTTCAATTAAAAATATCTTTAGGAATGTCAGGATAAGAAAGAGGTACACAGTGGCCATTTGTAACCTGGTATCTACAGTTTTCAGCCTCAGATTATCAAACACACAAAGAAAGCAGCAAAGACAGAATGTGTCTACTATTAATAAACTGGTTTTCCTCTGTGCACCTGAAAACATTTTTTTCCTTGAAAACATATATAACCATCAGTACATTACAGATGTAAAATTCCAAAAGACTGTGGGACCAAGGCTGTCCAGATAACACGTTTAAGTACAAGCATTCTGGTCCATGCTGGAGGCAACATCTTGTTAACATGTCTCTTAGCAGTTTTTCACAAAATGTATTAGCTCATTACAGATAAGCCCTAAGCATAAGCAGTCTGGGTAATCTAAGTGAGAGAAAGAATAGGATGAACTGACAGAAAGAGGAAATTTAACTTCACCAAGGAGACTGTCTCAGCAGCAGCTCCTATAATACAAATCACAGAAATTTCAAATGCTTAGTGTTTTTCCTTGATTTTCCTTCAGCTTGCTGTTCCTAATGGTACTGGGGACTCAAAAAAATTGTTTAGGCTTGGAATTGGTAACATACAAAACCATTTCAAATTTTATTTTTAAACATAATTTCTGCCTTAAAAATATCTAGGGTTCTTTTTAAACCTTTGACAGGTCACTTGAAATGCTGTTAAAGGCTGTCACATTTTTCCCAGCTAAAACCCTCTTAATTTCTAGCCTAAGCCCATTAAACCAGGACAATAAGGCTTCTGCTAACGTGAAATTCTTCATCTACAGAAACTAATGACAAAATTTCCACAGGCCTCAGTACACCACAATATTGCTCCTTCAGACTTGCAGAATATGAATATTAATTTGCCAAACTATTAAGCCAGAAAGAAATATTTGAAATAAGACTGTGCAATTCTGCATGCAAAGATTATTTTAGAGAGGTTAGTAGAATTTATATCAGTGAGTATATGTAGAGCTGTACACAGTTGCTGGGCTTCATTACTCATTCATGCTGGGAAGAGTTATTATTCATTGTTCAAAATTCTTCGCTTTTAAAAACATACACATTGTCAGTATGTAAAATAACTGCTGCTTTCTAAAATGTTTATTACTGCCCATTATAAAAGAGATCTCTAAAGAAAACAGTACGTTAGGGCAGTGTTCTAAAGACTGATTAAAAATGGAGAATTAATTGTTCTTGCAATTCTTAATTGTCATACAGGAAGGATATGCATTTGTTTCATAGAATTTGGTAGTTGCTTCATCTTAGTGATCAGGTTGCTCCACATCCTTTTTATGGAGTACCCTGTACCTTGAGATTGCTTGTTCATCATACAAGGTGAAGAAAGATTGTTCTTCTGAACAGAACTGCCTAGATTTCTGAATATAATTATAATACTGTAACTTTAATAATTTTAAATAAAACTGTACATTTTATTTCCCTGAAAACATCTCTGACATCTGGTGTCCCTTGGAACTGTATTTGAATTGTTTCACAGTGTCTTGGTTTAGAAAGACAGGTGTCTGCCAGGGAAAGCTGGAGCTTCCCTTGGAATGGAGAATGTAAACCCCCTCCCTCCAAATTATGATGATTTTGAAATAAAGGGGCTTTCAGGCAAAGATATGGGAACAGGAATAACTGTTCTTTATTAGAAATATTAAAAATAAAAATGTAGTAGTACAAAAAAATCCCTGAGAAAACAACGACAAAAAAATCCTAGAAACCCTGCCAGAGTCAGAACACGACCTGACACCCTGTTGGTCAGGGTGTTGGGAGCAGTACAATTAAATCCTCCTGGAGAAAGAGATTTGGTTCTGTTGGAGCAGAGATGATCCTGTAGAAGGGTCCAGTGGTGGTGAGATGGGTCTGGTGTCCCTCTGGAATCCAGTGCACACAGGCTGTCCTGGTGTTCCTGAGTCTCAGGTTTTATCCAGGTAGGAATGCTTGGCTCCTCCCCCTGGGTGGAGCATCTCCCAATGGGATGATGTAATTTTATCAGCCCTGCAGTGAGCCTCGATGGCCCATGAACAGCAGATATCCCCTGGAGGGAGGATGGGTCCTGGAAGAGATAAAGAACACTGCCCCACCTGGTTTAACAGCTGCCCATGAACAGAAGGCACCTGCCCCCTCCTCCTGGAGTTATGAGGGATGGGTTATCCAAGAGATAAAGAAAACACCTTCCCAACTGGTTTCAACAGATGGCAAATAGAATACACA
>VZUI01054411.1:0-25964 GCA_013401135.1 Cettia cetti
CATCCATCCATCCATCCATCCATCCATCCATCCATCCATCCATCCATCCATCCATCCATCATCCATCCATCCATCCATCATCCATCCATCCATCCATCCATCCCAGCAAAGCAATTTTAGAGGCACGCAGCAGCCACCACAGAAGCACAGAGCAGAGGCAGTGCCAAGAGCCAGCAACCACAGCCCGCCTGCCCCCAGCCTGGCACGGCCCCAGCCCCTGTGCCCATCCCCATGCTGGGTGAAGGGAGCAGCAGATGAGCTGGAGGTGCCCTGTGACCCCCAGCCCCTCAGCACCAGGCACGCCACTCGTGCCAGGCTGCAGATCCCCGCGTCCCGTCCTTTAATTAACATTCCACACGTAAAGTTGGGATTGTAATTACTGCAACTGATTAACAGGCCGAAGGTAGCCCGTCTCCGAGGGAGCAGATTAGCCGCGGCTCTCCGGAGCTCCGCTCTCACCTCGGCACTGCCGGCGCATTCTAAGCAGGGCCCGGGCCCCGCAGGCAGGGATTAATGGGCAGCGGGAGGAGGACGCGGCTCCGTCCCGCTGCTCTGCCCGTGCTCTGCTGGGGCGGGACGGATCCGCTTTCAGCGGCCGGGGGCTGCCAGAGTGGAGGAGCTGGATGCCGAGAAGCGACTCCCAGAGCCCCTCCCTGCGCAGACACCAGGCAGGGGATACGGGCTGCGATTCCCAGAGGCCAAGGCCCCGAGAGGAACGCACCACTCGGGCCTTACATTCCTTGGATGTGAAGACACGTGGGAACATCCCACGTGCCCAGCTCGGCTCTTCTCTGCCCACCAGCCGTGGCCCTGGGCCGTGACAGGACCCTCCAATCCACGGCTTCATCAGGCAGGGAAGGCAATCAGCTGTAATTAACGGCTGCTGCGGGCAAAGCGCGGCGCTGGGACCTTCTTTCCTTCTTTTCCCCAAGACTGCAAAATAAATTATCCTGCAAAGTTAGCAGAGGCTGAGCTATGGAAACAATTAAACAAAAATTAAATCTAATTCATTTATACTCGGAGCACAAAGTGGATAATGTGGGGGTTTTCTTTGCTCTCCTCTCTTTGCCTTGGTGTTACAGAGGACTATTATGGGAAATTAATCACGGGGAAAAGCAATGAACGTGATCTATCGCTCTTTAAAAGTGCACTGTAGTGATTATATAAAAATCTATTAGGGAGGCCAGGAAATAGCAGAGTGACACCATTTAAAAGGAAAAAGGAGACCGGGCTGGTGGCAAAGGGATCGATTTCTTAACTGACGGGTCCGTGGCAGAGGGAGCGGGAGGAGGCCAGCCCCCAGGGCAGAGCACGGACAGCGCTGCACGCCCAAAAACCTCGTCCCACGCGCGCTGCAGGGAGGGCCGACCCCGCGGGGCTCCCCCGAGCGCAGTCCCGCAGCGCTGCCGGCACAGGGACAGGGACGGCCGGCACCGGCTGCTGCAGCGTCCCACCGCATCCTTCGCGGCGCTGCCCCATCTGAGGGCGCCCGGGAACGTGACCCCATCACCGGCAGTGATGGCAGAGCAGACCCTCCCTGCCCGGCCCCCGGCACACGCTCTGCTCTTTAACAGCGGTGATAAAACCTTCACCAAGGCAGATTCCACCATAAATCCCAGCCGGCAGCGGGGCCGGCCCCGGGCCAGCCTGACGCTTTAACGACACCATCAATCCCTGAGGAGGCCGAGGAGGGGCGGGGGGACGCCCGGGCTGCAGCCTCGGCACGTGGCCGGGCAGGGCCTGAGCCCCCCGGACCCTCACCCGGGACCGAGGCTGCGGCAAGTCGGCGATTGGCCCCGGAGCTCCAGGCGGGCAATCCCAGCCCAGCAACCCCGCACCGCTGGGCTCGCCCACGGCCCCTGCAGCCCCCCGGGGCCAGCACCCCACGGCTACCGCTTCCACACTCCCCCAGTCCACATCAGCGCAGGGAATCACCTTTACGGGAAGGTAATGGCAGTTTCTCCTCCCCACCGGGCGTGTGGAAGGCAAACGCACCACACTCCCTCCACTGCATCATTTAAACGATTTGGGGGAAAAAAAGTGGAAAAAAAACCCCCTTTTGATCTCAGCAGCCCGCTTGTTTAGCCCATGCAGGGATTTAATTGAGAAGGGATGTCCTTGAATAAATGCAGCGATGTCCTCACTCCCCAGGAAGGCTGCCGCGAGTTGAACAATCCCCTGGATGAGGTTTTCCGCTCATCCAGGAATATTCTGGGACAACACAGCCCCGGGGCCGCTGCCGCATGTCAGCCATCCATCACCGGGAATGCCAGCGGTGGGCGGGCTGCCGTGCAGAGGATGGCTGCGGGGGTCCCGAGGGAGAGGCGCTCCCAGGGCTGGAGACACCGCTCTGCCCCCAGCCGCAGCCCGGGGGAGGCGGGGGCCGGAGCTGGAGCCGGTGGGGCGGGGAGCAGGGCCCGCTCGGCACAGGCGGAGGGGCCGCGGGTGGGACGCGGTGCCCGGAGAAGCCAAGGCACGGCACAGCAGAAGGCGAGGGCAGGCGGTCCCCGAGAGCTGGCACTCACACCCGGGGTGCCAGCACCGGCCCCTGGCAAGCGCCGTCCCTGCTGCCGGGCTTGGCAGGAGCGGAGGAGCCGCAGCAGAGCGCGGGCAGCCCCGGCGGGGAGCTGGGCAGCCCCGGCCGCAGCGGGCAGCTCCCTGCTCATCTCCTCCCGGCCTGCGGGCCCTGCCAGCGCTCAGCGCCCCGGCATCCCTGCCCCTCCTCCGCCAGCTCCCTCCGGCCCTGCCGAGCTCCCGCCAGCGCAAAGCCTCGTGCCGAGGACGGCACCCAGCGCCGGGGATGCCCTTGTGCTCACACCCGTGAGGGGAACCAGAGAGGGGCAGCGGCGGCCAGGAGCAGCTCCTCAGCACGACGCTGCACCCGCAGATTTGGGGCTTTGCGTCTCCTGCCCCTGCCCGGCGCAGCCGGTGTCAGGCGCCGATCAGCATCCTCCTCCTCCTCCTCCTCCTCCTCGGCGCAGCCGCGTGGGTGTCTTTGCCGCAAGGCTCCCTCGCCAGGGAAGCGCCGAGCTATTTTAATCCGGCATCTCCCACCATCCCCGCGAGGCTGGCTGCCGGTGCAGCCCCGGGAGAGTTCTGCCCCGCGCCCCCGCGCCCCGCCCTGCTCGGGATGGAGGAACACCCCGAGGCCGTGCTTGGAGGAGCCGGGGAGGCAGGAGTGGGCTGCTGGGCACTGAAACCCAGGCAGGAAGCTGCTTTTACCCTGGAAAAGAATTCACGGTGATAAAGGAGAGAAGGAAGAGGAGATGGGAATTCCCAGCTCATTAAAGCGCTGGCATCTGTCAGCCCATGGTAACAGCAGCTCCTCTTCTCCTCATCCATTAAAGTTCTTGTCCTCCCACTGCCCAGGGGACCTGTGCTGAGCTCTGCACTCGCCCCACCGCTGTCCCACCGCTGTGCCACTGCTGTGCCCCCAGCGTGTGCCCGTGCAGAGCCACCAGAGTGCCGGGTGCCCACAGGGACGCCGGGCACCTGCAGGGTGGGTGCTGGGGGCCCACAGGGTGCTCGTGCCGTGCCCAGCTGTGCTGGGGGGCTGCGGGCGGGAGGCGAGCGGGAACACTCCCAGCCCCTGGACTCGCGCGCTGGCTGCGGTGGCTAAAGGCGAGCTGATTAAAGCAATTAGGATTTTAAATAGTAACACCAGAGTGGCTCATCAGCACTGAAGAGGCAGTCAACTGACAGGCTGAGGAGCCTATTTAGGGATCTCGTTTGGCTGAGGATCCTCGGCAAGGCCCCAGGGCTCCCTCGGAGGGAGGGTGCCGGCACGGGGGTGCCCCAGGCACCCCACAGCCCCCCCAGTGCCCACCCGGGGACACGGAGCAGCCTTGGCAGGGAGTGCCAAAAGGGACGGCCCTGTACACACAGCCAGCTCTGCCCTGTGGCCACAGGGACACCAAGGAGCACCTGGCACAGCCAGGGAGTGCCAGACCTGCCAAGGAGTGCCCGCTGCCCACTCCTCCCTTTCCTTAAGATGTTTTATGTTCCGTAATAAAGGCTCCAGGAAGGGAACGTGGAAGGAATTTGGCAGTGCTTCTCAGGAGGCACTGCCGTGCAGCAGCAGCCCCAAAGCAGCAGAGAAAAGTGCCTTTTGCAACAGCTGAAGCCCCACACACACATTTTGTCTGCTTGGACTCAAGGGCTGAGATGCCAGAGATTTAAGGCAGCCTGGTGGGAAATCCATCTGGTTTGGTGTATGCAGCTCTCCAATCACCAAGGAGTCTGGACTCACATACAGATGCAGGAGCAGCATAAACAGCCTTGAAAGGCTCTGTGCCCTTCCCACCGCTCATTCTCTGCCCCTGTGCCTGCTGCTGGCTGCTGCCGGGGTGCCCAAGGGATGTGGCCCCCAGGGACAATGGAGGGACAGCTGCAAGGAGCCTCCCAGTGCTGTCTCCATGGGCCCTGTGGCCACAGCCCCCCATCCTCACTCCTGCAGCTGCATTCCGGGGGGACGGCGAGCGGGGCCGGCTCCACAGCCCCAGGCTGCACCTCCTCACTCTCAGACGGGGGAAAGGAGAAACGGGGAGGATCGGGGAATGAAGGGCAGGGATGGAGAGGGGACAGGAGGACAGGGAGGGGAGGGCAGGGATGGAGCCCAAGCAGAAGCTGCTTGCCGACTTTCCTGCGAGCTCCGAGATGCCGTGGGAGGGAGCTGGCACAGGCGCATTACGTTTATTTATAGGCATTTCTGTGGCACTCGATTAAATGCTGTGGTGGAGATATTGCAGTGTGAAGAGTATTTAGAGCCGTTTAACACCTCTTAGTCGGCAAAAGCCCATCTTAATTCCTGCAGCGAACTGGGAAAGTGCACACAGCAAGGGCAAGAGCAAGGAAGATGCCCTCTCAGCCCTCGTTCCACCTGGGAAAGAGACCTTGTGATCCTTGAAGCACTTGTGGCAGTGCATCCATGAGCCCCACGTGATGCTCCGCTGCCTCCAGGTCAGCAGGCCAGGGACACACACCCAGCCCCTGCCCAGCTCCCACGGAGCTGCCTCTCCCCAGCTGCTGCAGGGTGCTGGTGGCACCACTGCACAGGGTGCTGGCCAGCCCTGGCACCCGCAGGCCCTGCCTGTGCCAGCCCCAGCATCCCCAGGTCCTGCTGAAGGATGGGGCCTGCCCGAGGGAGGGCACAGGAGTTCCTGATCCTCAGGCTGAGCACTGCCAGCCTTCCCTGGGTATCTCTAGCTGCTCTGCAGAACCTCCCTGTGCCTTATCAGGATGGCAAAGGGCTGAGCTGGTAAATCTCCAGATCTCAGGAAAGCCGGCAGGGGGGAGAGTTCAAAGGAAAGGCTGCCAAGTGCACATCAAGGTGAGCTCAAACTGCACCGCTGCAAATCCACTGCTGGCCCTTTGCCCTTGGATGGCTCCGTCCCCTGCTCCCCTCGGCTGCAGAGCTCGGCCTGCCCATCCCCCAGGCAGGGGACAAGCCACGGGAGCCCCCAGGTGCTGGAGCTGCGTGGCCACACCGCTGCTGGCCCGAGAAGACAATGGGCTGAAGCACAGGGAGGTCACACAGCCCTGGGTGATGCCACCCAAGCCCCCAGCCCCTGGAGAAGAACATTCCCCCGGCTCTCCCGAGCCCTGCCCCAGTGCCAGGAACCCCGAACCCGGCAGCGTGGGTTTGGTGCAGCTGAGAGCGGACAGAGCTGCCCTTTACTCTGCCCTCAGAGCCCCAGATCCCACCCCAGGGGTGCCAGGGGCTGCCAGGCCGGCGGGTGTGGGGTGCCAGGGCTCGCCCCGCCAGCTGCTCCCTGCACCCGGCCCGTGCCGCTTGCAAATGGATGCAATTAAGTTGATACTGCAGCAGCCCATAATTGCTGTTTCCTCAGCTTGGCAACACGACCCCGGAAGCCCCCATTATACTAATCACTGTCACACGAACACAATCGCAGAACACATAAAAACCTGGTGTGCTTCGTGCTGAAATACAACCCTGCCCAAGGCTGAGCCGTGCCATAAATCTGCTCAGCACTTAACACTGCCGGCTAAATGGCCCCGCTTAATTATAGCTCCATAAACAGGACTTTATAGCAGTATCAATACCGTCAAAAATCAATCCTGCTGATGGACAAAGGGATGGACTCGTTCCCTGCTGCCCCAGGGCTGGGCCACCACTGCTCCCTGTGATCCCAGCTCAGGGAATCTCCCCTCCTGTGCCCAGCCCAGGGAATCTCCCCTCCTGTGCCCAGCCCAGGGAATCTCCCCTCCTGTGCCCAGCTCAGATCCCAGCCCAGGGAATCTCCCCTCCTGTGCCCAGCTCAGGGAATCTCCCCTCCTGTGCCCAGCTCAGATCCCAGCTCAGGGAATCTCCCCTCCTGTGCCCAGCTCAGATTCCAGTTCAGGGAATCTCCCCTCCTGTGCCCAGCTCAGATCCCAGCTCATGGAATCTCTCCTCCCAGCTCAGGGAATCTCCCCTCCCGTGCCCAGCTCAGGCACGCAGTGCCCGGCCGTGCCCCACTGCCCACGGTTCCACCTGTCCTTGGTCTGGCACTGCCACAGGGCCACAGCCAGGACATTAGCATGGCAACCCACACCGATCTCTGTCAATTATGCTTCAGTATTTGAGCTCTAACCAGCTTCAAATTGAATCAGGGCAAAATCATCAGTATAGAAAGTGCCCGCACCAGCCCTTCAATTCCAGCACTGGGGAAAAAAAAAGTTCTACATCTCATAATGGCCTTCTACCCCATAATGAACAGGAAAAATAAATTAGATTCCCAGCTAAGGGTATATTTATACAATTTCATTATGTGCCCATGAGCAAATCTGGTTTTCACCAAGATAAAAATGAGCTCTCAGCAATGCTCGTGCTAAATAAATGGAGTGATTTAACAGCTTAACAAGGAGTGCGACAGAGGGGCTGCGGAACTGTGGCAAAAATGGAAAATAAAAATAAAAAATATCAAATTGCTTGTGTTTCCTGCGCTGCACTGGCACTGCAGGGTCAGATCCACCCAGGAGGAAGGAGAAGGCAGCGCTGGGACTGCGGGAGCGTCCCAGGCTGTGAGCACTCGTATCCTGCTCAAATGAAGCAGCTGGGAGCAACTCCTGACTGCTTCAACTTCTGGTGCTCAATGTCCAAGTGATCCTCGTGAGCCAAAACCAAAATCCCGGTCCCTCTCCTCGCTGGCAGCTCCAGCTCACTCTCACACTGCCCCAGCAGCCCAGGGATGCCAGGGCCACGAGTGCCAGCTGCCTGCAGGAGCAGGGAGGATTCTTGCGGCAGCTTTGGGGCTGGAAAGGGATATTTGCAGCCTGGAAGTCGTTCCCAGACTCTGAAAGCATGGCTCCTCTCCCAGCGCTGCTGGGATATTCCCAATTCCTCCCTCCCAGTGGAAGGAACCTCCTGTTACCCAATTCCCATCTCCCTTGCTCCACTTCCAGCCCTTCTGCTGCTGGGCGCTGCAGCACGTGTGTGTTCCCCCACCCTTGAATCTCTCATGCAGCCAGAAGGACCTGGCCAGAGTTTGGAAGAGCCTCTCACCCTTCCAAGGTTATCTGCTCCCAGGGAAGGCTCCTCCATCCCACCTTCTGCCGCTCCTGAAAGGAGCAAGGCAGCCCCCCCCGGGCCCATCCCGGGCCACGCATCCATCTGGGCTCAGCACCGTGTGCCTTCTCCAGCACAGCCAGGCTGATCCCAAACCCATAACCCACACTTGAATAGCTCATCCAGTTAATGGCAGAGCTGCCAGCAGGCAAATCTGTCCTCTCAGCATCAGCAGCAAAGCCAGAGTGAAGCAGTTGCCTTTTTTTTTTTTTTCCTCCTCTCCTTTTTAAATCAATCGTGAGGCCACATCGTCCATCGGTGGGATCTGGAGACCGGGAGCCATCTCCAAGACAGAGCTGCTGGCTCGGCTGCCTATCACAGCTCTCCTGCCACAAGGTGACATTTCCCCCTCATCCTCCCTACCCCAGGGAGCCGGGTGGATTAATAGTTCAGCGGGGCTTTGGAAATGTGTGTGCCGGGAGTTCTGAGCCGATGCAGAACAGGAGATCCCTCCCCTGCCACAGAGATTAATCACCGGTGCAAATGCAAACACGGGTTGGGCTCACCCGTCCCCAAACCGCGGCACAGCTGGAGCGGAGCTGAGCCCAGCACGCTGCCGGCTCCCCCCGGGGCTCTGCCACGTCTGCACCTCCAGCACTACGCAAAAATGAAAGCCTTGTGGAAAGGATTGGTTCCGAGCGCCTGGCGCTCCATGCAAACACGGCACCAGCCCCGCAGCCTGCCTGTGCTGCCTCCTCCTGGGAGGAATTGCGGGGCAGCACCAGCCCTGCTGCCGCCCGGAGGAGCTCAGCCCCATGGGCACACGCTGCTGACAGCCCACTGATCCTTAAACACCTTGTTAAACGCGGCCAGAGCCCAAACCCTGCACCGAGCATCCCTCCCTCTCTCCTGGAGCAGCTCCCGGGCACCGCAGCCGAGGCGCTCCTGCCTGCTGGGAAGCTGCAGCTGGAGAACACCCGAGCCCAGCACTGCCCGCCCTGCCCCAGAGACACCCACCAGCGACCCTGACATGCTTCCAGAGGCTGCTGCCCTGAACTGAGCCAAGCTCTTCCCAGTCAAACCAGCCCTCCCAACAGCATGCCTGCCCGAGGACAGGATGGCAATCTCTGCTCCCAAGGGGCCAAGGGCCATCCCTGTGACGCCCTGGAATTCCTTCTTTCTGTCCCTCTAACACGCATAACAGCCAGATCATTTTTACCACACCGTTTTCCCAGCCCCAAGCAGAGCTGTTTCCCAGGCTGCCAGAATCCTTTACAACCCCCAGAGGATCAGCAAATGATTTTTCTCTCTTCCCTTTGGTTTGGAGAGAAAAGGGATCTCGGCTCAATCACAATTAGAGTGAACTGCAGCTCGTAGGCAGAGAAAGCTGCGGTTCCACTGTGCAACACGAATGATCTAATCAGGCACCGGGTCAGATCACCAAAAAATACCCCCTGCAGAGATGATAACGGCCCATACCTGCCCCGAGCCGAGGCTGTGAGCACTGGGCCTGGGGAGGCACAGGGAGGGGGTGATGGAGATCACAGGGACCACAGCACAGTGCTGCAAAATCAGAGGTGAGGAACTCTGACTGTGCCTGGCCTTCCTCCTGGGAGGAGGAGGAGGAGCAGGAGGAGGAGGACTCCCACATCTCCCTGCTGATGTTGGCAGACACCTCTCCCAGCCGACAGTGTGGGTCTGTGCCAGCTCCCCGGGATGGAGGAGCAGGGGCAGCTGCTGGAGGACACCCCATCTCTCTCCAGCTGCCAGCCCCGAGGGCCCCCATGCTCCAGAGCTCCCCAGGCAGCCCCAGGGGCTGCAGAACCAGTGGAGGGGTCCCGCTGCAGCACTGGCACCAGAAGGGGAAAACATTGGCCTTTTCTGGCAACCCGTGCTCCACCCTTCGCAGCTCCCCCTGGCTCCTCACCCCGAACCAGGGAGGCTGCAGGTTCAGTGGGGCTGGACGCTACAGATCAGATTGCATCTGTCTGGGTATAAATAATTTACTGCTTGATGGTCAGAGTGAATTTAATTAGTTCTTGTTCTCCTGATAGAATCAGCCCACCGCTGCTAAAGCATTTCACTCCGAATTAGCCTGAGAAGCACTAACAAGGCAGCGCTAATTTTACACACACGACATCCCCCACAGTCTCTGAAAATACAGCTCCACGGGGCTGGGAGAGGGGCAGCGTGAGGGATGAACCCGGGCACAGCCTGGGCAGGGAGGGCTCTGGGGAGGTGGCATGGATGGGCACCAGCACACAAACCCCATCCCTTCCCCTTTTGCTCTGCCCTGACTTCCAGTTCCCCTGGGGTTCAGAGAGGGGGCAAGGGAGCAGGGAGCCTGTGGCAGGCAGAGCGGATCCTGCTGCCTGTCGGGTCCCCTCCTGCCCGGGGAGGGGCTCCCTGCCAGCCCAGAGCCCACCTCACCCCCCTTCTTCCAGCTCCGGGGTCACGCCAGGCCGCCGGCTGCTGGAAGTGCTGCCACAGCCTTGGAGAAGCACCAGCACACGTCAGCGCTGCGGGGGACGCGTGCCCGCTCACCTGGCAGGGGGAGCAGAGGGGGAGAAGGGCACAGGCCGTGGGCACTGCCGGGGCTGGGCACCCCCAGAGCCAACAGAGGACTCTGGCACCCCCGCTCAGCACCCTGTCCAAGCCCAGCTGCACACCGACCTCGTGCAAGGTGGAACCAGGCCATGAGGGGCTCGGGCAGGACCCAAGGAGTGCAGGTGGCAGAAAGGCCCCTGCCCCACGGCTGCACCACCACAGCCCCGGCCCCAGCTGCTGCGCTGCTCCCAGGGCACCCAGCCCCGCAACATCACCACCCACTGTCCCTGTGCTCGGCCAGGAGCCCCTGGGTTCTCCTCTAAGGACAGCCTGCAGTGCTTCACTGCTCTGCCTCCCTGCTCTGACCTCCCCTGTCTCTCCAGGATTTATGCTCCACATTAACATTCTGCCCGAGCCGCCTGTGCCACCCCGAGCCCTGCTGACGACCCCAGATCCCTCTGCACAGCACGGGGTGACACCAGCACAGCCAGCAACGCCTCTGCAGACACAAATCCAGGGCGTTCCCACCCAAAAGTGAAATTCTGGGGATATGAGACAGCACGGAAAGGCTCTGACAGCAACGATGCTCTGGGTTGTGCCAGCTTGAGGGGAGCGTGTGGGGAACTGAGTGCTCCTGCTGATTTCTGCCTGGAGCACAGGCACCCCACCACGGGATGCCCCCCAGCAGCTTGGTGGCCACCATTCCTGCTGGCACAGCCACACTCCTGCACACAGAACAAACCAGCTTTGTTTCCCCCAGCTGACAGGCACCGGCTCTGAGCTGCTAATCCACACTCAATAAATCACCTGCAAAGGTGAAGCGGCCACAGCCACTGGCAGAGGCCACCCCTCAACTCACCCCAGCTCACAGCTGTGGGGCCACTGCTGCCACAGACAGGGATCATCCCCAGGGCACAGCAGCATGGGGGGAGCAGCATCCCTCCTTCCCTCCCTGTTTTCCTGCCTCCATGAGCTCATCCCCTGCCCAAGTCACTCTCCCCCACCAGGAACAGCCCGTACGATCTCGCCCTCTCTCCTATTTACGCATAAGCCAGGCTGACAACTCCTCTTCATCACCGTGTCAGAGCCTTCCTCGGCAGCCATGCATCTCAAGCAGGACAGCACCATAAATATTGCATAGGAGGTGTTTCTAATCTAGTTACAGGCTCAGCCTCTCACGCTCTTCCATCAGGAAGCCTTGGATTGAAATTGAAGTGTATTAGTATAATTTTATCAGGTTTTATTAAGCCTGGGGTCTCACCTTTTTGATATATAGTTTTAATTAAATTTTAAGTCAAAGAATGCAGTTGTTCATACTTCATCTCGCCGTGGCACCTCGGGAGGAGGCAGTTAATCAGCACGTACCAAAATATCCCTTCACCCGTGATGAACGGGCAGAAACTTTGCCAGCAGAGCCCAACTTCCCTCCACCGCTCACGGCCCGACGGAGCCCCGCCCCAGCTCCGGCCAAACCCCGGCTCCTGAGCCCTCCTGCCCTCCCGTGCCAGCATCCCGCAGGAGCACACACCGGTGGGAGGAAGGGAAAAGCCTCCGGACCAAGCAGGGCAGAGGGAAGGGGGCCCGCAGGCAGCTGGCACCGGGGGCTGCTCCCGGCTGGGCTCAGCAGCAGCAGCTGCCACCGGCAGCAGGAGAGCAGGCAGGGGCCCAGGAGCAGCTCCTGGCAGGGACAGAGCCAGGGGCCGGCTCCAGCCCCCGGAGGGACCTTCACCTCCCCCAGGACAAGCACGGGGCTCTGGGCTGAGCCGTGTGGGACAGCCCCCTCCATCCTGGGAAAAGGGAGCCCCAGCCCTCGGCTGTGGGGACTCCCCAAGCCTACAGTGGGCCCCCGAGGGTGCAGCAGTCCCTCAGGGACGGTCCAGCCCCCAGCAGCTGCCCTTTGGTGCCAGCAGCATCAGCAGCACCGTGCCCTTCTTTCTGCTAAGAGCAGTTTGGGGACACAGACGCCGAGGTCTGCGCCTTCTGCCAGCAGGAGCAGCAGATGCCACCACAGCTGGCGCTGCCCTCACCTCGTGGCTCCCTGCCCAGGGAGGGCTGCGGCTCCCCCGGGACCGAGGCCACAGTGGTGGCAGATTGCTCACAGGTCCTTGGGAAAGGCTGATTCATCCTGGCTGGAAGGAGCCGTGGCACAAGGCAGAGCAGAGGCGGCTCACCCACCCACCCACCCACCCACCCACCCCAGTGAGACGTCTGGCTGCCACTGCGCCCTCCCCACGCACGGCTGGGGCAACACGACTGCAGCACAGCCCCCAGGGACCCTCCCCAGTGGAGCCCAGCAAAGCCTCTGCTGGCAGCTCCACCCCTGACCCAGAGCATCAGCACAGCCCAGCAGCAGGGCTGGGGAGCTTTGGGGACACAAACGACACGCTCCCCCATCTATGTGCCACCATTGCCTCAGCTGGGGCCAGAGATCTCGGAGGATTCTCCTGAGCACGGAAACAGCTCAGCCCAGGAACATCTCAAGTCCTGGAGCTTCCCTGGTGTGGAAAGCAGACGGGCAGAGCACAGACCTATCTCTCCCAGTTGAGGTGCTGAAAAAATTATCATCAAACTTGCCAAAATGAACTCAATTAAAAAACATTTCAATGGTATTACGTTAAAAAAAATAAGTCTCCTCTTTCCCACACCGAGGTCCCCATCTGGAGGAGCGGCAGAAAGCGCCAACACAGCACCAGAGGTGACAGGGCCAGCCCTGCCAGGGACAGCCACCTCACCACGGGCAGGGCCGGGCGCCCATGGACCGCGGTGGCCCCCGGGGGGTCAGGGGCCCAGGAGCTCTCAGTGCTCCCTGGTCCTGCCCAGATGAGCAGGTCCCATCGTGGGGAGCAGCTGAGGCTGGCAGGCAGCGTGACAGAGCACGGCTACGGTGCCACCGCAACGAGGAGGGAGGGAATCCCAGGACGAGCAGGAATGGTTCTGCTCATCAGCTGCAAGACTGATAGACTTGGGGGGTGGGGAACATGTTTTGCATTTCCTTCCTTCTCCTTTGCAAAGAAACAGGGATTTGGGGTTGGATTTGAACTTCATCCAGAAGAAAATAATTCCGTTTGAAAAGGAAGCAGTTGGATTGCTTAACACGCTCTGTCCCTACTCCCATTGAAACAGGATTTGAGGCACAGAGAGGGTTTCAGGCCAAGCAGCCCCACTCCTGCTGCACCACAGAGTCCGGGTCACCCTGGTGCCCCACCAGCCCCTCATCCTGACGGGAAGGAGCGTCCTGCCTGCACCTGGGCAGCAGGAACCTCCCACAGCAGGAACCTCCCAGCTCTCAGCTCTGGGATTGCACTGGCAAAGGCTCCCCACGCCCAGGGGCTGCAGGAATCACTGCCAGGGGGCTCCTACCCCCCAAACCCACAGCAGCAGCACGGCCTCGGCGAGGCAGCTGCCCACGGGCATCCTGCCACCCACCCTGGGGCCCGTGGGTGCTGTGGGTGCCTGTGCCGAGCTCCAGATCAATCCTCCCTGGGCAGCAAGAGAGCAGGGCAGCAGGAGCTGCGTGTCATCCCACCGCGGGTATTTATATCCCTCCCCGACGCTGCATCCCTTTGTAACGGCACGGAGTGAGTACAGGCAGGGCTGTCAGTTCAGCGCCGTGTTACAAGTGTTTGATATGGAGATTTTGGCAGTGGGAATGGATGTACCTCGCTGAGAGGTTTATGTAAAATGACAGCTTCTGGAAAATGAAGCACTCAGATATAAAAAAAAAAAAAAAGAAAAAGAAGAAAAGAAAAGTACAAACAAAAGGGAGGGAGGGGAGGCCTTCGCTCCGCGAGGCCAAAGCAGATCTCTCCTCCCTGCTGGCCCCGAGCTCCCACCCCAGCTGGCAGCACTGCACCGACCCCACCAGCTCGGCTGTGCCGGTTCAGCTCCACACAGGTGCTCCCCCAGCTGGGCCGCTGCCCCATTTCCATCCCACCCCATTTCCATCCCACCCCATCCTCCTCCTCTCCCTGTTTACGGGCTGTGCCTTTCATCGCCGCTGCGCGTGGGCGTGCGCGGGCGGCGGGAGGAGGATGCCTGGGAGCGCTGCTGTCAGCGGGCCGGGAACGCGCCGCAACTCCTGCCACGGCAGCCTGGGACCAGCGACACGGCCCCAAGAGAGCCGGGCACCGGCTGGGCTCCTCCCCGGGATGCCGACGCTCCCGGCGCCACAGCCGGGACGGGGGGACGCGCTGCCGGCGGAGCCGGGCGGGGGCCGGTCCCCCTGTCACCCCTGCCGTGCCAGGGGACAATGCTGAGGTGCGCGGCCTTCAAAGAGCCAGCGCTGCCAGACGCTGCTGGTGGAAGCCCAGCTGAGGCCAGAGGCACGGCAAGGGGGATGGATGCGATCCCGCCCCCGGTTTCCTGGGGAGGGGGGAGGGTTTGCTCCCTCCCTGACCCACCACCCACCTCGACTCAAGCCACCCCAGCTGCGGGAGCGAGGGTGGGAGGGAGGCAGAGGTGAGCCCCCCTGGCAGGGCCATCTCACCCAGGAAGGAACGTGGCAGCAGTTCCAGCGAGGCTGGAGTCTGGCTCGTCCTTCCACAGCCGCAGCCAGCTCCCTCCTTTGCCCTTACACCCTCCTCCAGCCCCTGCCCCGGCGGGATCCGTGCCGTGGCCAAGGTGGAAGCGATTCCTGCTGCAGCTATAATGATCCATAAAGAAGCTGACTTGTTTCTTACCTCTCTGAAATGAAGGATGGTGATTACCCTCCATCCCAGTCCACAATGCCTAATCCAAATTGATGGCCTCCCAGAGATTGCTTCTCTTGCCTCTCACCAATCCAACACCCAGCTCCCCTACACACATCTACTCAGGAGAAAAACGTCAGCGTAATTCACGCAGGCTCTGGATGGAAAGGCCATTTATCCTGCAGGAAAGGCTCCTGGACAAGACATTACATTAATGGCACGTCAGGGAGAGGTGGCAGTGCCAGCCTTGCTCCTCCAAGCCACAGGCAGCAGGGCAGGGATCTGCTCCAAGCCCCTCAGGAAGGAACCCCTGTAAGAGACCCCTCTGCCAGGTGTGGAGGTGCCGAGGAGCAGCGCAGAGCTGGGCACAGCTCTGGCTCGCTAAAAATATCCTGGAGCAGGACTGACAACAAAAGCAGCAGCTGGAGCAGCACCATCCACCCCAGCAGCGCGGCAGAGGCACCCAGGGAGGCCCTGTCAGTGCCCCCACCCCTGAGTGGGACCCGGGGGACAACACCCTTGGTGTGCCCCAGGCTGGCAGGGTCCCGGCACACGGGGCTTTGTCCCTGCGGCACCGCCGGCTCTGCAGGAGCCTCGGCAGGCCCGGCACCGGGGGAGCCTCGGCCCCCCCGAGAAGCCCTGCCGATGGCAGCTCCGTCCCCGCAGCACCAGGCTCAGCCTCCACCGTCCCTAAGGATCACCGGCCGGGCAGTGAGGGCTCCCGCCGCCTCCCCGGGCTGCTCCCATCTCCTCATTCCGCCGCAGGTGCGCGCAGCGCCCGGAGCCAGCGCGGCCGCCGAGCCCCGCCAGGAGAGCCGGCTCTCGAATTCCACTGATAACAGCAAATCATGACAACGGCGCACGGCGGGGAGCAGCGGGGGCCGCTCCGCCTGCGGGGGCTCCGAGGCTCCCTGCAGCCCTGGGGATGCGGCCGCGGAGAAAAAAAACGGAGAAGGAGGAAGGGAGGGAGGGGAGCGGGGTGTCCTCACCTGCTGCCCCCCACAGCCCTGCCCCCGGCTCCGCAGCGCGCTCGGCTGCTCCCTGCACTGCCCAACCAGACACCGGGAGGGAAAAGTGGCCTGGGCAGGATGAGCCCAAAGCCCTGCGGGGCACCGGGAGCCCCTGAGAGCCCTCAGCCGCATCTGCAGGAGCACGCAGCACCCACAGCCAGCAACAAAGCAGGGGGCCCACAAAGGCGGCGCCCCTCGCCCCAGGGAGGGACACCCCATCCCGAGCCAGCACCCGTCTCACCCCGAGGGAAATTTCTGTGGCGAGCAGCTGGAAGAGGGCTGCGCTGAGGCGGGGGGAGCCCGGGCAGCCTGACTCACCGGCTGCCATCGCTCCCACCCCGCGGCAGGTGGGCGGCTGCGCCGGGAGGGGCCGAGCGGGGATGCAGCAGAGGGGGGGCTACGGGGAGGGTATCCCCGGAGAACAAGGAAAACAAATCCAAACTCGAGCCGTATTCACGGAGCCAGCGCAGCCAGCAACGTGCCCAACCAGCGGGAGGATCCCGAGCAAAGCCATGAGGACCCAAGGGCTGCTCCAATTCCTCAGCCTCCCCAAAATTCTTCTTGAACCAGATGTGCCCCGGCAGTGCCAGGCCCCGGTGCATGCATGCGCATGTGTTTTCATCCCAGTCTTTAAATGAGGTCTTCGCTGAGAATTTACAATTCCCTCATGGCCTCAATCTTGCAAAGATTGCTTTTTTAACACTGTTGGGCTTTAATTCTAATAAGCCTCCTCTTTATTACGGAACCAGGTCACATTGCCTTGACACTGCGAGAAAATCTTTCATCGGGAAGGAAAATGGAGAAGGGAAAAGAGGAATAAAGGAAGGGAGGAGGAGGAAGATGGGGAAGACAAACAAATGAAGCTGCTCCCGCCAGCCTGGGGGCTGTGACCCAGCAGGAGCCGCGGGCAGGGGCAGCAGAGCCCCCCGCAGCGCCGCTCGCACCCTGGACACGCAGGATTATTTCTGGTGCGGCTTCACTTCCCACGCAGCCTCCCACCCTGCACTGCTGAAAACGCCAAGAGGAGCAGGGGGGAAGCTTGACAAAACTTTGACAGAATGAGGACAGAGTCCAGCCCTGCCCGGACAGATGGCCACCAGCGCCAGCCCAGGCAAGGTCCCCGTTACCTGGCCAGGCCAGCGCCCCTGCCAGCAGAGACCACAGCCCTGCACGGGCAGCACAGCCTCACCCTGCATCAACAGCTGCCCAAGTGTCCCCTGTCCCTTCTGGAGGCTCCAGCATCCCCAGCACCCAGAGCTGAGCAGGGGGTGGCTGCTGCCTCCCTGGTTCCCCAGCCCCGGGGGTTTGCCCGGCTCAAGGCTCACAGTCACAAGCCACCTCTGTCAGTATCTCACCTCACTGTCACAGGAACTGGCTGATCTTGTAGCCCACCCTGTGCCCACCTCTGTGACCTCGCAGCGCTGGACCGGGGACAACTCATTTGGGACTCATTAAACCCACCCCTGCCTCCACTGGCAGCGAGGCCCTGTCAGCCAAACCACAGCGAGGTGGGACTCAGGGCTCTGGCCCCTGCTCCCAGTGCCTCCAGCAGCCCCAGTGCCTCCCATGGCAGCTTTGGGAGCCCCCAGGCTGTGCTGGTGCCCGGCAGCGTGTGACCGTGGCACATTTCGTGTCACCAATGACACCAAGAGAGCAGCCCCCCGCCCCCTGCTCCAGAAAAAAGCTCTTGGACAACCCAGGCTGAGCTTTAGCACATGGAACAGCTCAAACAGGAGCCCTGTCCAGGGGGGGCAAAGGCACAAGGCTCCCCAAGCCCAGGATGGCAGTGGGGGAGGCCAGGGCTGCTCCAAATGTAGATGTTTAATTCTCAACACTGGCAGCTGCACTCAAGGCAGGAGAGGCAGGGAAGCCATGCACAGGGGTAACCATGGCAACTTCACGGAAGTTAAATAAAAACTTCTTTAAAAAAAGCTAACGAGGTCCCTGAATCATGCTTTATCAGCTGTGTTGCTATAAAGATCGAGATCCAGCCAGCTCAGGATTCCTAATTACTCCTGCAATATACTGGAGAGAGCTTTATTTAAAAAAAACCTGGCAATGCACGGAGCAATTTCGGCCTCTCTCCACGCCGGGATTTGCATAGTTCGGGATTTGCATAGTCCGTGAAGCACCTTCCCAGATGGATCTGCTGGGGAGAGCCTTCCAGGCAGCCCCCGCCTGCTCATGGCCCGGGGGGCTCCGGGGGCTGCACCCCAAGCCCTGTTCTTGTGGAGGGGCCACAGGGAGAGCCCCAGCAGCGCTGCTGCCACACGATGCCACGCCACACGCTGCCTCCCAGCACAGCACTGTCCTCAGGAGCATGCCACGCACCCGGCTGGGGCTGCAGCCTGGATCCTGGGCTGCCCACGGGTGCCTCGGCACAGGGGAATGTTCTCCAGCATCACACAGCCCCCTGCACGCTGAACACCTGCACACGGAGCCCTGCAGCCCTGATCCTGCCAGGGAGGGGCCCAGGCACCAGGGCAGCGGCACGCAGGCCTCGAGGAGCACCCCAGGAGCAGAAAGCCAAGGCAGAGCCACCCCCAGCAGCTCACACCCCCCTGGCACAGAGCTGCCACCACGGCCCAAGGCACAGATTCTGAGAGGCCCCTAAAGCCCTCTTCCTGCAAACAGGGAAACCTTACTTGGACAAGCCCAGGAAGCCCTGGAGAGTGAAGAGACCCTCCCATCCCACAAACAGCACACACCCATCAGGGACTGGGGGAGTTCCATTTCCATCAGTCACGGCAGCAAAGGCTGCGGGAGGACCTGCCAGAGCCAAAGGTTTGTCAGCAGTGACCAAGGACATCCCAAAGCCACAGGACAGCAGTGCCATCAGCCCAGCTCTCCCCTCCTGCCCCCACACAGCCTGGGCCCCAAAGAACCGAGAGCTCCCTGAGCCCAGCTGGGCACAAATCCCTAAACCACCACACTTAGTCAAAGGATGCCGGGTTGTCTGCTAAGGAGAGGGCTGCACCACGAGCAGCTTTAAAGGGTTATTTGAGTCTCTATTTTCACAGCTTATGGTAAGAGTAAGGGAATTGTAAGTATTATTTACTATATTTTTAAACGCATTTAATTTAAGCTGATTCTGAATGGAAATTAGAATCCAATTAAAATGTGGGGGGAAAGTCAGCGTTTTGGAGCAGATTAGTAAGCAAAGCTACATTAAACACATTGGAAGCATAAATATTGGGGAAAACGTTCTATATTTACAAGAGGATTTATTCAGCCATGGGAGTATCATCCATGGCCCAGGAACTGAGGAACCTGTTATCAAGGTCAAGATTTTATCAGCAGGTCTCAGATTCTCACATGTGAGTTTCACCCAGAGCTTGATTAAGAGTTCAGAAGCCTGGAAAACTCTCCCTTTTGCTCCAGCTCCTGCTTTAGAATTAATTGTTTATTGATCCAACAGGAGGGAAATATTCTCTCTTGCTGCAGAGGAGCTGCTGGAACCTGAGCCTGTTGTCAAAAGTTGTTTTATCACTTCCATAAATTCCAGCTGTGGTGACTTCCTTGGCTTCAACCACCCTGTTTCTCCAGACACACTCCCAGGTCCCTCCAATCACTCGGGCAAATTACAGCTCCCAGGCCACTGCCCAGATTCCCACCCTCAGGAGCCCCCAAATCCATCAGGCTGCCCAGAGGGAGCAGCAGTGGTTCCATTCAAAACCAGGTCCTCTTACATACATAAATTCCATTTTGCCCCCACCTCGTGCCTGGGCAGTGCTGAGCACCAGAGGGGCACAGCAGGACAGGCAGGAGAGGAGGGAACCTGCTGGGGCTTGGAAATGCCCATCCTCATCCCCATCCCAGCATCTCACACCTCCCACAGCAGCACCAGCCCAGATTCCAAAAGAGCCTTCATTTAATTTGTTTTTCCCCCCAGGTAGAAAAGCATCCTAGAGGGGAAATGCAGACAATCTGACAGGGCCCGTGGGAGCGTGCATTTCCTTCTACCTTTGGGAAAACCAACTGCAAAACACTGGGAGAAACCAGCCTTCCCCATCAAGGAAACCCTCTGGATCCCCTCCCTCCCGCTCAGGATCTCTCCTCTCAGCCCCTGAACCTCCCAGGTGACAAAGGTGGCAGGAGGAGGGGACACATCCACGGTGGGTAATGGAACAGGAAAAGGGATCCTGCACTCCTGTGCGTGTTTCTGCCCGTCAGAAATTCAACCTTGTCTTGGTGGGAAGAGACGAGGATGCCTGGAGCATCTGCGTGCCAGCGGAGCAAAGGGGAGAACTGCCTTCAGCCTGCTTTATCAGAGTTCAAAACAACTGTAATCTCAATAACTAATGAAAGGACAGAGAAGACGGTTTTGCCTCCTCATCTGGTATCCCAGCCTGTCAATTAATTTGCAGGAACATACATCCCAAAATACCTCAAACAATTCCAGCAGAAAGCGCTGGAACAGCACCAACAGCAGCCGCTGCCTGCACAGCGAGGGGAGGGAGGAAGGAGAAGCTGCTGTCAGCAGCACGGAGCATCCCAGCCCAGCCAGGGATGGAGCATCCCCAGGGAAGAGCTCTCGGCCAGCGGCAGCTCCGTGGTGATGCCCGAGGAGCTCCAGGCTCCCAGCACTGCACAGCCCCAGCCACAGCTCCACGACTGCAGCACCTCCAGCACAACCCCTCCACCTTCCCCGACTCAAAGCTCCCCCCAGCTCCCCTTTCTCTGCCACAGCCCTTGGAAAGGAGCAGATCTGCCACAAGGACTCATTATCCACTGAGCTCTCGCCCTGTAAGGCTGTAAATTAAAAGAGAACTCAAATAAATTACGGAACTTCCCTCATGCCTTTTATTATCTCAATAACCTTCAGAGGGATTTATCCCCCATCAGCTGAGCAGCTGAGAGCTGTGCCGACAAACCAACTCAAGAAACGCACGGCTGAAAACCTTTACACACCACAGGAGCAGTGTGGCCCAAGCTTCTGGAGAAGGCAGTGAGGGGACCCTCACCACCCCCAGCGCCTGAAGCCAGCTGCCTCAAGCCCCACTGACACACTCCCCTCCAGCTGGGGAGATTCCCCTCTGCCACGGTGGCAAGAGAACTCAGCTGTCCCATGCTGGGTGGCAAAGAGGAATCCTGCTGTGCAGGGCAGGGTGGCAAAGCAGCAGCAGCAGCGTGGAGGGACAGGTTCTGCCACCAGCACAGGCTGCCCAGCCACCCCAGTGCCTGGGATGTCATCCTGGTAATTCAGGACGACATGTTCTAGTGACGGGAGATGGAGAAACTGAAACTGGGAAAGAGAAAAATCCCAGCCCCTGTCACAGAGGGGAGCGTGCGGAGCACACGCCACCGGCCGAGCCTGGGGAGGGAGGCTGGGAGAGGTGGTTTCCAGGGGGCACCACAGAGAGAAGGGTCAGCGTTCTAAAAGCTCCCAGGCTGCCCAGGAGCAGCAGGAAAGGACAGGAGAGGCGCTGCCACAGCCCTGCCCCCAAGCACAGGGTGCCCAGGAGAGACGCCAGCCTCGCCCCAAGCGGGCTCGGGGGGGTCTGTCAGCAACAGCCCCTTCAGCACCTCGGCCCTGCCGTGCCCGTCCCTGCTTGGAGCCCAAAGTGGCAGCGAGGAGCAGGAGCTGCCACTGCCAGGCTGGGGCTTCCCAGCCCCTCTGCCACCAAAAGCAACTGGCAGAGGTTCACGTGCTGCTGCGGCCACCCGGTTGTGTGCCCTGTGCCAGGGCTCCCTGCAGTGCCAAACGATCACACAGATCACTCCCAAAGAGGGGGGGATAAAAATTCCTTCGTATTTTCTGTGGAACAACAGAGGCTCGGCACCTCTCCCTGGAGCCAGGAATGAGCTACGACCAGCAGCCAGGTCCAGGCAGCCCTGCCAGCCTCAGCCACTGCAATCAGCCCTCCCCGAAAATCATCAACTCCAGGCTCTTTCTCCATCTGTTATCCAGAAAAACAGCCTTAATTTCTTGCTTTGTGAGGCTTTATCGTGCCTCAACCATTTTAGCCTGAAAACAGGAAGCTGTTTGGGAAGCAGCGTGCCTTCATCTCTGCACTGTACCCAGCAAGGCCAGGCCTCTGGCTCTGGCTACGACCAGATTGCAAACGGCACCGGGCAGCAGGATGCACCCCCAAAGCACTGAGAGCTGAACCACAAGCCCTGGACATCCCAGAGGAAGGTGGGCACACTAGATGGAAAAAGAACAAGGCACTCCCCGGGGTGATCCATGCCCACCCAGGGCTGTGCCCCCCAGGACACAACACAGCAGCCAAAGCTGCCCTGCCACAGTGCCAGGCATCTCTGCAGGCAGTGAGCGAGTGCCAAACCTTCACCAAAAGCAGCTGAAAATAGCCGGGATTGTTAATGCCACGCTCACTGGAGTGAAAGCCGAGAAATCCCTGCTCCCCCCGCCCCTCCGCCTGCACACGCTGCCAACGCCTTGCCAGGCTGCTCCCCCCGAACGGAGGGGTCCGTGCCCCGGCCCCGGGCCCGCGCTGCCCGAGCAGGGCCTGCCCCACAGCGCTCCCCACCCCGCACCGCGCCTGTTTACTTCTGATCTGCCCCGACGCCTTCGGAGGTGACGCTGCAAGCGATGCTGCGAGCGCTGAGCGCGGCGCAGCTCCTGGCACGCACGCCTCTGGGGAGCAGGAAAACGGCTGGAGAACGGCCCCGGGCATCTCCACACGGAGAACGGCCCCGGGCATTTCCACACGGAGAACGGCCCCGGGCATCTCCACACGGAGAACGGCCCCGGGCATTTCCACACACGGCCCAGGCAACCCCCGAAGGGCCTTCACCATCCGCCCGCCCCTCCCGGAGCGCAAGCCCTGCACATACCTGCACAGGGAGCCCGTCTTGCAGTGAAATTCCTGGAGACGGGCGGGAATTCGGGAGAAGAGCCCACGGAAAGCTGCCTCGCTCTGCCCCACAGCCCACCCAGCCCGAGCGAGACCCTCTCTTTCTCCTCCTTTATCCAGACTCCACCTCACCCAACTTTTTCCTACAAATTCCTACAGCCTACCTGGAGGCCGCGAGGACAATTAGCGTCAGGTTTCTGTTAGCAGCTGCCCCTAATTAAGGGACGTTACGAATCCTTAACACAAATTTAGCGGGGCCCCTGGCACACCGCGCGCTGCCCCCTGGCCGGGCCGGCTCGGAGCCCGACCCCGGAGCGCAGCGGGGACCGCCTGGTGCCGGGCTGGACGCTGCCACCCCGGCCTCCCCCGCTCGGCCCGGAGCCGCCAGCTTCCCCCGGGATGCGCTCCGGCAGCGCCGCCCCGGGGCTGCCGCCGTGCCTCCCGGTGCGGCTCTCGGTGAACATCCCTCCCCGGAGCCGCCCCGGCGGAACTTCGCCGCCCCCGCCCGCAGCCCCCCCCCCCCCATCTCCTCGCTCCCCTCCCCGGTGCCGCCGCCCCCGGTAACTCACGCGCTCAGACGTCCCCGCCGCGGCGGCGCAGGGCGGCCGCGGGTCCCCGCCGCGCAGGCGGCAGGCCGTGAGGCTGACGGCGCCGGGCGTGCTGTGGAAGCCCGTGGCGGGGTCGGGCGCCTGGGAGCAGGCGGCCACCAGGTCCTGGGCTGGGGCGTGCACGAAGGTGTTGGAGGGCTTGCAGGGCCTGCCCGGGGCCGTCACCCGCCGCCGTGCCAGCATGGTCTCGCAGTAGCGATGCGCTGCCAGCGTGGACGTCCGGGGGTTGTCCACGTGCTGCCGCAGGAACTTCTCGTAGCGGGTCTCGCCCAGCGCCCCTGCCAGTGCCGCCAGCACCAGGGTCACGCACAGCACCCAGCCCGCCATGGACACCTGGAGAAGGTGGGGTTAGGGCCATGTGGACCTCGGGGCCCCCAACTGGAAATCCCACCCTGGGTCCTTGGTTGTTCTACAGATTCCTGTCCCAAATCCCCGGGTCCCATACAGGTTCCCTCCCAATGTGTGGAGACCCATCTCTGGAGAGCTGGGCTATCTGTGGATATTGCCTGGACGCATAGGTCCCCTAAAGTTATGCACTCCCCCGAAGCTTCAGACCCCCATGGAACACCCCCTACATGCTCCTCAGACCCCTGGCTCCCCTATAGATCCACCTTGTGCCCCAACACCCAGATGCCATACACGGCCTTCCTTCCCCCTGGATGCCTGGGCTCCTCGCAGACCCCTCCCACAGACATTGTGGTCCCCTATGCACCCCTCACCCGCACCTGTGTGTGCGCCTCTCAGTTTCCCTTATGGCCTCAGGGTCGCCAGGATCCCTCCCACTCCTCTGCACCTCTTTTATACTGGCCCCAGCTGTGCCCAGTGGGCAAGGATCCAGGAGGAGGGGCAGGGTAAAGAGCAAAGTCCAGTGGATGTCTGGGGGGAACCAGGTTTCCAGAAGGCCCTGCTCGCCCTCACGGCCCCCAAGGTCATTAGGCAGTCATTAACGAACCACGTGACTGTCTGCGTGCATTCCCTTGGGTGGCCCCTGCCTGCTCTGGCCTTGGCCACCTGTCCCATGAAAGGATACCTGGGTCCTTTTGGGTGGCAGGGCAAGATATGTGGTTCCCTGGTGGGGGACAGAATGTCACCATCACCTCTGGGGCAGCTGGCAGATGTTCCTACAACTCTTGAAGGATGTGGCACATCCGTGGCTATTCTGCAATGCTATGGGTGTGTTCCTTTTCCCGGTGTCCCCTTGCAGGCAAATTCATACACCCAGGAAGTGCCAGGATGCATTTTTCCTCACTGTACCTCCCATGCTCCCAGCTGCTCCATTGATGCAGAGACAAGCAAAGGAGCCAGCCTGAGCCCACCAAATACTCCCTTCCCATCATACTGGAGCTCCAAGGAAAGCAAGTCCCCTCCAGAGGGAGAAGCATGCAGTGCCCAGGAGAGGCTGTCATGAGTGGGTGCAAGTGGTTTCCATCCTCCTCGTCTAAGACATCACAGAGACTCTGATGGGAAGTGGCAGAGAATGAGGTCCTGGGTCCTTTCCCAAAAGAGCTGTAACTCTTCCACGATTGACTACAGTGAAGGTGCAGAGGGTCCTGCCCTGGGCTGTGGCAGCATTTCTTCAGCCTCTGACAAAATCCTCCTTAAAGGTGCACAGTCCCTACAGCTCAGGCACCTGGCCAAAACCTTGCAGATGTGAAAGGTCAGCACAGCCCCCTTGCTGACCTCAATATCCTGCTCCTGGGCATGGAAGGAGGATGGGGACTCTCATCATGATCCCTTAGACACACTCTGCTTTCCACTGTCCTGGTGTGGGTGCAAAAGGGATGGCATCCACAGGAGAAGGAACAAGCCTGAATGCTTGGCAATGGGCTGTCTCTAGCTGGCACGGTGCAGGTGCCTGTGCTGGATCCCATCCTACCTGGCAGAGCTTCAGGCATATCCTTGCCAGAGGCTGCTGTGAGGCTCACTGGTGAGCTACAGCCTGTGGTCACCTCTTGTCCCAGGGGAGTCACAACTGCCTTGTGCTGTCCTGGGCACCGCTTCTCCATGTCCCATCCCTGCCCACACAGGGGGCTGAGCGGAGCCTCCTCCTGCCCTGTGCGGTGGAAAGCAGAGGAGCCATCGGCCGAGGCATTTGGGGTAGCTCATACCACCAGCTTCTGGTTGTCCCCTTGGCACCCCAAGGCCTGGGAAAGCTGCCGATTTTAGGAGCTCTCTAAACACAGAGTCTGGTTTAGAAAGGAGACGTTTATTCTGCACAGGATGCAAGGTGGAGGTTTGACAAATCAAACACACCATGGGCTTAGTTACATCTTTTATACAGTAAAATCTACACAAGCCAGCCTGTCTAATGCATATTCCTCGTCTATCGATGCATATTTATTTGTGTGATGTACTCCTACATGATGCTTGAACTACAATGATGTTCGTAATTAAGCAATTTCCATTGTAGAAAATACCAGACGACATCAGTTACGTTTACAAAAGGTGACAAGATTCAGCCTGGGAACAGATCATTCAGCTTGAAGACATCAGAACGGGCAGGAGGTGGCACCTGCCTTTTGCCCGGGCACAGTCGGTGCAGCGAGCCCCGTCCCTGTGGCTCTGCCCGCCCGCACAGCGGCCCCACTCGGTTATCCCCATTTCCGGCGCTGCGCTGCGCTCCTGCCGCGGCTCCCGGGCCGGGCGCTCCGCAGGAATCGCGACTCCCGGGCCGGGCGCTCCGCAGGGATCGGGACTCCCGGGCGGGCGCTCCGCAGGGATCGGAACTCCCGGGCCGGGCGCTCCGCAGGGATCGGGACTCCCGGGCCGGGCGCTCCGCAGGGATC